>JAJOOI010007064.1:0-22614 GCA_029582585.1 Solanum bukasovii
CTAATGTATCAAAATACTTTTGTGACAAAAAAAAATTTGTATCCAAAATTTAACTAATTTTAGGACAAAAATAGTTTGTCACTGATGTTCCAATATATTTTTTGTGACAAAAAAAATTCATATATAAAATTTAAGTAAATTTAGGACAAAAATTAATTTGTCACTAATTGAGAACATCATTAGTGACAAAATAATTTGTCATTGAGAACTCTAAATTCGTAGCTAGTAGTACTCAATAAATGGCGCCAATTCATTTTTTGGTGGGAAACTTTAGTGGACAAAACTTTGCTACGAATTTTTAGTTTTCGTCACTAAAAGTATGTGCCTCCTGTATTTAAGCACGAAATGTATTTTTTGTCACTAAAAGTGGGAAATTAGTGACGAATTTAATGTCGTGGCTAATAATTTCGTAGCTATATATCACATTTGTTGTAGTGTGCATAGCTATTAATATTCTATGTTAGAAAACATAAGCAATGTCGAGAAATTTTCTGTGTATTTCTTCATGAAAAAATCACTGTACAGCCTTCTAGTATATATACAAATTCTATTCTATCCTAAATTGTGTGAACTATGAAATTAATGCATTATGTATTTACACTTGTCATTTCATCATTTGTCTTCTTCTAACAAACTTCAAACGGCTGTCATGTGCCATACATGTGCTATGGTTGAGAAATATCTAGAATTGTACAGCTGTAGCATACAGCTGGATGGCTCTGATTAATTTGATTCAATAAGAGATCTTTGGCCCTAATGTTGCCACGCGTCCTTTTGACCGTTTGTATGCCTGTGTTGTTTTTGTCCGAAACTAGGAGAACTTTGAACATTGTTTCCTTTCATCTCCTTCTTTCCTTATATCACCATGGCCATAATCATGATGTTCTTGATTCTCAACACCCCCCTTCAAGGTGGAGGGGAGAGAAACGACACCCAACTTGGAAAGAATCGAGAAGTGTTAAGGACCGGAGAGAGCCTTTGTGAACAGATCAGCCAACTGAGCAGAGGATGGAACAAAAGATAGAGAGATCAACCCGGAAAGGAACTGTTGTCTCACGAAGTGGCAATCAAGCTCAACATGCTTGGTTCGTTCGTGAAACACTGGATTCTTCGCAATATGAATAGCAGCTTGGCTGTCGAAGTGAAAAGGCACAGGCAATGATGGAGAAATGGACAAATCTACAAGAAGTCGGGTTAACCAGATAAGTTCCGCAGTAACTCTCCTCATAGACCTGTATTTTGATTCAGCGGAAGATAGTGAAATAGAGGCTTGTTTCTTGGACTTCCAAAAAACTGGTGAGCCACCAAGGCTAATAAAGAAACCACTAATAGATCTCTGACTATCTCGACAAGATGGCCAGTCAACATCACAAAAAGCAATCAAGGAAAATGATGATGTAGGATTGAAGAACAGACCTTGGTCTGGATTGAGTCGTAGATATCTCAACACTCGAAGGGCAGCATCAAAATGGCCCTGACACGACTGTTGGTATAGTTCAATTTACCCACTAATCTCCTGCAAATGGAAGAATCTGCAAGTAAAGGACTCGATGAACTAGTGAGCTTAGAACAAGGGTCAAGTGGAGAGGAGACTGTAGGTAGGGATGTGCAATCAAATTCTTGTAACAAATCTAATGTGAATTTTCGCTGACTGATAATACAACCATGTTCTCCCCTTAAAATTTCCATGCCAAGAAAATAATGAAGTTCCCCTGAGTCCTTGATTTGGAATTCAGAGTTGAGAAAATCCTTCATAGTGGCAGTTTCAATAGGATCATCCCCGGTAATCAAAATATCATCAACGTAGACAATAATAATTGAAATCAGATCCCCTATTTTCTTGAAAAACAAAGAGTAGTCATTAAGAGATGTTGTATATCCTTTAAAAGTCAGGGCTCCTGCAAGCTTGGCATACCATTGCCTTGAAGCTTGTTTGAGCCCATATAGTGACTTTTGAAGCCTGCAAACATGATTGGGACTGGGTGATGCCATTCTTGAAGGAAACTTCATGTAGACTTCCTCTTGAAGGTCAACATGAAGAAAAGCATTATTAACATCAAATTGTGAAATAGACCAACCTTTCTTGACTGTAATGGCAATGAGACACCTAATGGTTGTCATTTTGACAACTGGGGAAAAAGTCTCAGTATAGTCTATGCCTTCCCTCTGTATGTCACCTCTTATCACAAGTCGTGCCTTATATCTTTCAACTGATCCATCAGAATGTTGCTTAATTTTGTATACCCATTTGCAAGGTAAAGCCTTCTTGCCAGTAGGTAACAACATGACCTTCCATGTATTGTTTTCTTCCAAAGCTATAATCTCTTTTTGCATTGCAAGCTGCCAATTAGGATCCAAACTAGCTTGTTTGAAACTAGTAGGTTCTGAGTGAGCACTAATAGAACCAAGGAGATGTTGATTCTGTAAGGATAAAGCTCCAAAAGAAAAAGTAGATGAGTGTGCAGGTTGTGCTAAACAAGTGTCTGAAATATTAGTGAGAAACAAATGATTACAGACAAAATCATCTAGATATGCATGCCTCTTATTTTCCTTGTTAGATTTTCGGATAACAGGTGTAGAAGGAGGAGGAGATACAGGGAGAGAAGAAGGGGAAAATGAAGGATAGGATTGAGGAGATGAGATAGAGGAGGATGAAGGAATATGGAGGATTGAAGAGTCAATAGAGGAGTCAGGAGTGAAGGAAGAAATAGGAAAAATTGGCTCAAAATCTGATTGAAGATTTGAGAAAGGGAAAATGTGCTCACAAAATTGAACATCTCTAGATATAAAGATCTTTTTAGATGATATGTCAAGAAGCTTGTATCTTTTTTGGCCATGTGGGTAGCCCAAAAATACACAAGCAGTGGCCCTGGGATCAAACTTATTTTGATTACTGCGCAAAGAAAAGGCATAACATAGATAACCAAAAGCTCGCAAAAACTTATAATCAGGACATTTCTGAAAAATAATCTCATAAGAGGTTTTCCCATGAAGTACTCTAGAAGGAATTCGATTAATAAGAAAAGTAGCAGTCAATAAACAATCCCCCCAGTAGCATTTAGGAAGTTTGGATTGAAAAAGTAAAGCCCTTGCAATTTCTAATAAATGTCTATGTTTCTTCTCAACAACCCCATTTTGTTGAGGTGTAGCAACACAAGATGTTTGATGAATGATCCCTTTTGACCTCAAAAATTCTGCTTCATGTACCCCTTTCCCCAACTCTAGAGCGCTATCATATCGAAGCTTTTTCACCTTAAGGTCAAATTTTCTCCCAACCATGGATAAAAAATGTTTCAAAATAGAGAAAGCATTACTCTTAGTAGTTAATAAGTATGCCCAAGTACCCCTACTAAAATCATCAACAAGAGTAAGAAAATACTTATATCCATGGTAAGTAGGAACTTTGAAAGGTCCCCAAGTGTCCATATGAACCATTTCAAACACCCTTTTAGAAGTAACATGACTAATGGAGAAGGGTAATCTGGTTTGTCTACCAAGGGGACATATGTCACACACATAAGAATAATTAGAAGGAAAAGAAATGAAACTGAAACTTTTCATAGCTGAATAAGGCAAATGGCCTAGTCTGGCATGCCAAAGAGATACATCAGAAACAACACTAGCAGAAAAAAGGAGAATAAACATGAACAATTTTGGAATCACTTCCTTCTGGTAAAGAAACTGCATTACATGGAGATTGAATACTAGTACTAGAAATGACAGTTTCTAAAAGATAAAGACCCTCTCTAGCTTTACCAAAAGCTTGTTTCTTTCTCATTGAACGGTCCTGCATGACACCTTTTCAGGATTAAATAAGAGAAAACAACCAAACTGACTACAGAACCTATGAACAGACAACAAATTATATCTGAAAGAAGGAACAAAAAGAACATTTTGTAGAACAAGAGTAGGAAAAATGGCTATGTTGCCAGTGTGTGTGACCATAATCCTGTAAGAATTAGGTAAATTTATAGTGACAGGTACTGGAAGAGGGACAAGATTGAGAAATGAAGTAGGCTCATAACACATGTGTTCAGAAGCCCATGAGTCTATGATCCAAGTCTGAGAGTTAAAAACAGAGAAACAAGAACTAGAATATTGAGTAATAGTACCAGCCACAACATTTGCATTAATGTCTGAGCTAGTACTAGCTCCAGGAGTGGTCTGTCCTTGTTTGAACATCTGTTTCATATGTGAAATTTGACTCTTACTCAAGGATTGTAGGAAATGCTCATTAGAATCTTCATATCCAATTAGTGAATGCCCATAACTGTCCTCAATAAGTGCTATATTCCCCTTGATAGGTGTTTGAAATCCTTTAGTGAACTGAAAATCTTCTAGGTACCCAATCAATCTATAACAGTCGTCTTCTACATGCCTAGTCTTTAGACAATGAGTACAGCTCACATTAGGATTGTACTTCTTCCTTCTCACTTTTCTTGGATTCTGGGGTGTAAAATTCCTTTGGGTATTTGTTGAAGGCCTTTGTCCCTGAGGTTGCCCACCAGAATGTTGAAATTGTCCTCCAGACCTCTGTGAAGACTGACCTGGATAACCAGGCTTCTGCATTTGGTTTCCAAGTTTCATTTGGGAGTTGAAATTCGTATCCATAAAGGAAGAGTTGTTAGGGGAAAATTGTGGATTAACATAAACTTCTCTCTGATTCTCATCCTGAAGCAAGAGAGAGTAAGCATGGTTGATTCCTGGCAAAGGATTTAACATGAGAATATTACCTCTTGCCTGAGCATAAAGATCATTCAACCCCATAAGAAATTGAATTAGCCGTTGATCTTCAACAAATTTAGTCATCTTTTGCTTCCTTGTACACACACAAGGACATGTACAACCAACATGAGAGTTGAGAGAATCCAACTCATCCCACAACCTTTTTAATTTAGTGAAATACCCTACTATATCATTGGATCCTTGCACTAACCCAGTCATTTCTTTTTGCAGGTGGTATAATTTAGCACCATTCGACTGGCCAAATCTCTGTTCTAGATCTGTCCAGAGGTCTTTGGCAGTCCTGGAGTAGATGACAGAGTGAGCTATATCTATGGACAACGAGTTAAGTAGCCAAGAAGTTACCATGTCATTGCATCTATGCCAAGAAGAAAAAGTGGGTGTTGTGTTCAAAGGCTCTACACAACTACCATCAATAAAACCCAACTTGTTCTTAGCTGACAAAGCAATTAGGACAGATTTCCTCCATCCCTAGTAACCCCTCCCATCGAAGGTATGATCGGCTAGCCGTAGCCGTATATCAGCTACACTCAATGCGGGATTTCTGTTGGATCTGAAAGTGGCATCTCTGTTTGCGCACATTGGAGAAAGTGCTATTAACAAGAGTCATACCTGGTGCATCTGAAGCATGAAGAAAAAGAGGATTACTAAAATAAAAAGTATTGCCCATTGCAGTTTGACCTACAGCAGTAGGAGCTACATTAGTAGGAGCTACAGCAGTAGGAATGACCCCTTCTGTATCCATGATTAAAAAAGGGAGGATGAACACAAAAATTTGTAGAAGAGCAAAAAAAATATGGATCTTAATGCTATCATACCATGTTAGAAAACATAAGCAATGTGGAGAAATTTTCTGTGTATTTCTTCATGAAAAAAAATCACTGTACAGCCTTCTAGTATATATACAAATTCTATTCTATCCTAAATTGTGTGAACTATGAAATTAATGCAATATGTATTTACACTTGTCATTTCATCATTGGTCTTCTTCTAACAAACTCCAAACGGCTGTCATGTGCCATACATGTGCTATGGTTGAGAAATATCTATAATTGTACAGTTGATCAGCATACAACTGGATGGCTCTGATTAATTTGATTCAATATGAGATCTTTGGCCCTGATGTCGCGCATCCTTTTGACCTTTTGTATGCCTATGTTGTTTTTGTTCGAAACTAGGAGAACTTTGAACATTGTTTCCTTTCATCTCATTCTTTCCTTTTTCTGTAAAATCACCATGGCCATAATCATGATGTTCTTGATTCTCAACATTCTAAGAAGGGTTTCTCAAGATATTCATGTTCGTGGAGAAAGTACAAAAACTACATGTGATTTTGTAACTGCTACTTACAGATTTTATCTTTCGACAGTTCAAGTATTGAGCTTCTAATTGCAATACAATTATGGCTTTTGTAGACTGCTGAAATAGGGTGTACAAACTGCTTGAATATGTGTTATGTAGCAGGAACCTGGACAATCGAGAATGTAGACAAGTAATTTTTTATCGAACTTAAGTTTTACACCATTTTTAGAACTTAAATATTGGGAAAAGGTAGAAGTACCTTCCTAGATTATGACCCAAATCCCAGAGACACACCTTTTGTAATTTTGTACACCTTTTTGGTTTACATGACATCCAAATATCTCCCACGCGCCTCAACTGTGTGGAGTCACGGGGTGTGCCACATAAGCCAAAATGTGTACAATATTATATATAAAATGAGTTCAGGTGGTAATAGGACCTTAGTTAAGTTAAAGTGTGTCTCTGAGATTTCGTTCATAGTCTAGGAGTACTTGTGCCTTCTCCCCTTAAATATTTTATAAAAATCTAAATTAAATATTTTGACTTTTACCTTATTTTATTAACTTTAGTTTAAAGGATTTGAAAACAACAAAAACATAATCATATTTTTTGGTAGGTTTTATTTTATTTCTAGTTTTTCTTCTTTTCTTTTATTCTTTTTTCTTTTTTCAACTGTTTAAAAAAAATAAAAACTTATAAAAGGATTATATGTTTTATTTTAGTTTAATAAATAAGCAATATTTTTTTTACTATTAGCTGCTTAATTTTTTATTAGTTTTAAAGTATTTAAATATTTTATTTTATTATTATATTATATTATAAAAAAATAAAAATAAAAACCTAAAACTAACCCCACTATCCCCCCTCACACGACACACAACAACAGAAGAGAAAAAAAAACGCACAACACACATACTACAAAATCAGCAACCAAAAGCAAAAAACTCACGCCAGAAAGAGGGAAAAAAAGAAACATTCCATTTTATATGATTTTTCTTTCAAAAAAAACGGTAACACATTCACCTTTTTTCTTTTCTTTCTCGTTACTTTTGGTACAAGTACAATACATATACCACTACATACAATCTACAAAAGTTTTGTGAACGTTTTAATCAAGCTTCAGTCAAGATATTGCGGTACTCAATTTCACCTTATCTTTTTAATTTGTTTATGAAATTTGATATAATTATGTTATAAGTTTTCTTATAATTTTGCTTCATTCATAATTCAATTGAAATGAATATTGGGTTGAGTGTTATATATTTATTTAATGCATGATGATAGCTTTAATTGGTGTTTATTTTTATTTATTGAATTTTATTCGTTAACCGTTATTTCTTAAAATAAACGGGCCGGGGTGGTGTTTTTGTCTTGACTTACATACCAATAATATAAAGTAGGAATTATTCGGCTAAAAATTTATTGTTGTTTTATTTATCAAACAAAGAATGAGATTTATTTTAGCAATTCGTCATTGTTTTGTTTGGATTAATAAGAAATTACAATATGTGTATGCCTAATTTTGCCATTAACTTTAAGATAAAAATAAAAAATATAATATGTGTAAGCCTAATCTTAACATTAACTTTAAGAGTAAATAAAAATAAAAGAATACAAAATAATCCAAAATTTTATATTGTATCCTAGAAGTTTAGATTTGTTTTATTTTATTTTATTTTATTTTATATTTTCTTATAACATTAGATGGACTTTAGGCATGTTAAAAAAAATATTTGTTTCAATTAAGAATGTGGTTACACATCTTTTTTAAAACACTTAAAAGAAATCAAGGATGTGGGACACACCTTGACAAAATTATTCTCATAAATATTTTATTTAATTGAAATCAAGATGTGAGACATAGAATATTAGGTAACGCACTCGAGAGAATAAAACAACTATGCTTCGAAGTTATTAAATATTGAAACCAAGAATGCGGCTACGCATCTGGGGTGAGACTAAATAAAAGTTCAACAATAAAAATGCAAGCGAAATTGTAGCCTATAAAAATATATCCAAAAATATTTAAAAGTAAGTATAAATCAATAAAAGCGATCGTGCTAGAACCACGGGACTCGAGGGATGCCTAATACCTTCCCCTCGGTCAGCAGAATTCCTTACCCGAATTTCTAGTTCGCAGACCATATAAAGAGTCATTTCCTTTTGATTAGGGATTAAAAAAAAGGTGACGTAGAACACCATAACTCAATTCCAAGTGGCGACTCTAAAAATAAATAAAATAATCCCTAAATCAATACCGTCACTTAAATTGGAAAACCCTACCTCCGTGCGCGCGAAAAGGGGTGTGACAGAGAACCTTTCCTGTAAGTGCAGATTTAGTGTTATCATTTGGTCTTAATTTCTAAGATGCCTAAGTGTGTGCCAAATATCTATGGGTTGGTCTGCTAAGGTTAGTTGGGCTATAAATAATGCTAGAAGCAATTCTAGTTAAGTTTGGATCTTCATTATATTACTAGCGGATTGTATCTATCATTTATCGTTAGAAAGAAACAATCAAGGTTAAGTTTGCATAGCTACGATATTCTATGAATGGTTGCTCAAGATATTCAATGTTCGTGGAGAAAGTACAGAAACTACATGTCATTTTGTAGTTGCTACTTACAGATTTAAGCTTTCGACAGTTCAAGCATTTAGAGCTTCTGATTGCAATACAATTAGGGCTTATGTAGACTGCTGAAAAAGGGTATCCAAACTGCTTGATTATGTGTTATGTAGGAGGAACCTTGACAATTGAGAACCTTTGATGTAAGTGCAGACTTAGTGCTATCATTTGGTCTCCGTTTCTAAGATGGTCTGCTTAGGTTAGTTGGGCTATAGAAAATGCTAGAAGTAATTCTAATTATGTTGAAATCTTCATTTTATCAAGGTAAAGCTTGCATAACTGAAAATATTCTAAGAATGGTTGCACAAAATATTCATGTTCAAGGAGAATGTATAGAAACTACATGTGATTTTGTAGCTTCTACTTATAGATTTAAGCTACATGTGATTTTGTTGATCCTACTTACAGATTTAAGCTTTTCAGAAGTATTTAGAGCTTCTTTTTGCAATACACTTGGGACTTACATAGACTCATGAAATAAGGGGTACAAATTAACTAATTGTGTGTTATGTATCAGGAACTTAAGGCAATTGAGCGTATTTTCCTCAAGTATCAATTTACAACTATCGCTTGGTCTCAACTTCTAAAATGCCTAAAGGTGTGCCGAATGTCTATGTGTTAATCTATTGAGGTTAGCTGAGCTATACAATCTGCTAGAAGCAATTCTCGTTAAGATTAAATATTCATTACATTACTAGCAGATTGCACAGTTAAGAGTATTCTATGAAGGGTTGCTCAAGATATTCATGATAGAGGAGAAATTATAGAAACTAAATGTGATTTTGTATCTCGTACTTATAGATTTAAGCTATATACAGTTCAAGTATTCAGAGATTCTGATTGCAATTCAAATTACTCAAAACAAATAAGTCCATCAACTTTATAAAAATAAATATACACTCTACTATCCAAAAAAAGAAATTCAGCTATTAAGAAGTTTCATATCTTGAAAATATCAGCAACTTTAATGGATTTTTAACAATTCACAATTAAAGCTCACCTGCTAAGGGATCGCTTCGGTAAAGCGAGAAGCATGAAACGAAACACACAGTTTCAACTAAACAAGATAATTCAGTTCTTAAGAGCTATTAAATATACATAGTTAAAAATCAAGATCTTAGTAGAAATAAAACATTAAGAAAATCTTTCAATTCGTTAAAAAAATAAGAGGCAGTTAAAACAGAAGCAGAACAACAAAAAAACATGGACAAAATAGAGCATAATCAAGAAATAAGCGATACAATTGTGTGTCGCTTCTCGCTTTAAGTGACAAAAAACTCATTTTTAAGAACACTACTCATGAGTTCACCCAAAACAACAATAGCGATTTGATAGAAGTGTTGTTAAACAACAATGTACACTTTACCTAAAGCATGTTTGAATAACCGAGCTACATCCTAATTTTTTCCAGCTCATATTGAATCTAGCTCCCTTTCTATAACACAATGAACTTTAGATTGAATTTTAACATTCAAATCATGTTCTCATTTTGAAATATAATTTTTAGTTCTAGTCTCAAAAATGTAACTCAGGTAATACATTCTTTCAAATAGCCTTGCCAAGAAGAAGAGAAGAAAAAACAGACAAAACTTAAAGAGCGCAGGTAAAAAGAAAAATTTTAGCAGCTAGCTCACACAATAGAGAAATTGAGAAACAGAGAAAAGAAGAAGAAGATCATAATTGAGAAACAAGCGATACAGCTTCGCATCACTTCTAGGGACAAAGCACTCACTTTTAAGAACACTAATAAGGATTTCACCCAAAACAATAATAGCGGCTTGACAAAAGTGTTGCTAAAAAACAATGTACACTTTACCTAAAACAAGTTTGAACAACCGAGCTATATCTTAAATTTTTAAGCTCATATTGAATCTAGTTCCCTTTCTTCAACCCAATGAACCCTATATTCAATTTTAACACTCAAAACATGTTTTCACTTCAAAATATAATTTTCAATTATAGTATAAAAAAATGTAACTTAGGTAATACATTCGTACCAACAGTCCTATGAAGAAGAAGAAAAGAAAGAACTGAGAACACTTGTAGGTCGCTGGTAAAAAAAATGTGGCAGCTAGCTCGCACAACAGAGAAATAGAGAAACAGAGAAAAGAAGAATAAAATAGGAGAAAAAGAAGAGCATAATCGAGAAATAAGCCATACAGATTCGTGTCGCTTCTCGCTTTAAGCGACAAAGCACTCACTTTTAAGAAAACTAGTAAGGAGTTAGCCCATAACAACAATAGCGACATGATAGAAGTGTTGCTAAACAACAATGTACACTTTCCGAGCAACCGAGCAATATCCTAAATTTTTCAGCTCATATTGAATCTAGATCCCTTTCTTCAACCTAATGAACGTTCTATTGAATTTTAACACTCAAACTATGTTCTCACTTAAAAATATAATTTGCAGCTTTAGTCTAAAAACTGTAACTCAGGTAATACATTCTTTCCAACAGCTCTGTCAAGAAGAAGAAAAGAAAAAAGAGATAAAACCTGCGATTAGGTAAAAAGAAAAACTGTAGTAGCTAACTTGCACAACAGAGAATTAGAGAAACAGAGAAGAGTAGAAGAAGAGAAAAATCGAGAAATAAGCGATACAACTTCACGTCACTTCTCGCTTTAAGCGACAAAGCACTCACTTTTAAGAACACAACTAAAGAGTTCACCAAAAACAACAATAGCGACTTGATAGAAGTGTTTCTAAACAAGCATGTACACTTTACCTAAAACACGCTTGAGCAACTGAGCTATATACAAAAAATTTCAGCTCATATTGGATCTAGTTCCCTTTCTTCTACCCAATGAACTTTCTATTGAATTTTAACACTCAAACATGTTCTCACTTCAAAATACAATTTTCAGTTCTAGTCTATAAAATGCAACTCAAATAATACATTCTTTTCAGCAGCTCTTTCAAGAAGAAGAGAAGAAAAAACAGAGAAAACATGCAGATTGCCGGTCAAAAGAAAAACTGTAGCAGGTAGCTCGCACAACAAAGAAATAGAGAAACAAAAAATAACAAGAAGAAAAGAAGAAAAGAAGAGAGGAAGAAAAGATGAAAAGCTTACCTTGCAGTCGCTTGAAAGAGTGTCGCAACAAGAGAAGTGAAACAAAGAAAAATCTTTGGAAATAAGTCGCAAAGTGTTTTATTATGCATTTTCTTAAGATAAATTAGATATTTTCAACCTCGTTGTAGTAGAAAAGAGAGCTTTTCCTAGCTTCTGGGACTGAAGCGCTCACTCTTTATCTATAGCCTGGTCTCACTATAATAAAGTAATATAACTTCTCTTCTCTTTTCACTTTAAGCGACAAAGTGCACACTTTTAATAACGCTACTCAATAGTTATCCCAAAATAGTTTCATAGACACTTTATAGGAGTGTCGTTAATATGCCATGTACATCTTTCCTAACAAAGTTTGGGCAACCAAGATATATTCTAAATGAACTGAGTTCCCTTTCATCAACCTCAGTGAACTTTTTGTTGAAATCTAAGACTCAAAACATGTTCTCAGATCAAAATATAGTTTTTAGTTCTAGTTCTAGAACTCAAGTCATAAAGCACTTCCAGCAGCTCCATCAAGAATAAGAAAAGTAAAAAAAACAGAGAAAAGTTACAGAATGCAAGTTAAAAAGACATGTACCAACAAGCTAGTAGTAGAGAAACAAACAAAAGAAGTAGAGAAGTGGAGAAGAAAAATAAGAATGTAATGCATGCCATAAATTCCTTCTCATATTTACTTTATGACGACTTCTAACAAAATTCAACAGTGAAAAATGTAATTTTCAAACTACCGATTTCACCAATCATAAAGTTGTCAAAAGAGTACTATCACAGACTAAAAACTCAAGTCTCATCAACTCAGCTTGTTTTCAAGTTCTTCAAACAATTCAACTTCAACAGGGAGACCTGAAAAACTATTCAGTTTCTAAACGTAGAGATACAATCATAAAAATCAAACATTCCTCTTCAATTAAATCTCAATATTGATAAGAAATTCAGTTTCAGTTTAATATCCCCAAGTCGAACATACAGATCAACATACCACAAAACTTTTTAAATAGTTTGGTGTTGTTGTTGAGATTTCTACTCAAGGTATTTTCATGTTTTTAGGAAAGTATCAGAAATACCAATAAAACAGGGTCCTAATGTAGTCGATTCAAGTAAAGAAATTGATATTCATCAATTAAAGTAAGAAAAACATTCAAACAATCACGAGAGTTGAATATATTAACAGTAACATTAGCAAATAGAGTAATCAATTCAATCAATTTCCCCTCAAATCAATAGCAGGCGTAAATCACACAACACACTTAGTAAATACAGAAGAAATTACTTTCATAAAATCACAAATCGTCACAATTGTTTGAATATTTGGAATAAAAACATTTGTCAGATGAAGACAATAAATTGAAGGATGAGATGAATCCAGTAAAACCTACAAGAAAACATAAAGTAAGAACTAGTGAAACCTTGAAACTTCACATGGTTCCCAACATCAATACTTTTTCAATTAGTTAACAGAACTTGACCCAAAAATCCTACCAGTGACTATGTGATCAAAGGTTTGTTTCAGTAAGATCATGAGTTTGTATGAAATTAAAACCTTAGGATTACCTATGGATGGAGATTTTGAAAGGCAAAGATGATGACTACCATGAAATTTCTTTGCTTGAGCAATGTGTTGAGGGCCTGAGGCGATATACAAATAACTCTAGACTTAAGCGGGAGTAGGATTTTTTATTTTTTAAAAAAGTTTCTTGTTACTAATTGGAGGGAATATTTTATGTAGTAGAAAAAATTAGAGGAAAAAGTTAATAGCATGAAAAGTTATGTTCAATTACTGATATTTACTGGAAAATCATTTTAATTGTCACTAAAAAGATATCTTTTAAAGGCTATAGTACATATGCCGCTAATATTTCAGCTTAAAGAATTAATTAGTGGCAAATGACTAATTGCAGCTAAATAATTGCCACAAAAAACATGTTTTGTAGTAGTGAATCAAGAATTATGTTTAGGATATATAGGATTTCTCAATGATTAGATGTAGTTGGACAGTTAAAATCAGAAAGAGAGCGAAGATACATTTTGAAAGAACGAATATGGAATAAAGAATGGAGAAAGAAAGTGTACTGACGCTCTGCGCGCACTGTTGGCGGCAGCGCCAGACCTCTATTTATTGGGGCCCTGATTGGTCGTGTCAGGTCTCTATTTATTAGGGGTCTGATTGGGCGCACTATTGACGCGTCATGCCAGATCCCCATTTACCGGGGTTTGATTGGGCATACTACTGGAGCAACATACCAATCCCCTAGTGTTATAGGGGCGGGCCGCCCCAGCCCAAATGGATTTCTCGAGACGAATGTATGTAATTATTGATAGCGATTTTTATTTTTTTATTAGTAATTGTTAACAAAATTTTGGTTGGTATATTTAGTAGTGGTTATTAGTGATATCTCTTTTCTCGATTGCGACGAATTATTGTTATTCAAAACGTTTCTGAAATTTCGAGTCTGTTATCGATTCCGAAAAAAATAAAAATATAATAAAAATATTTTTGGACAAAACTATTAATGGAAGATATTTTTATTCAATTTCGAAGAATCTTAAAGCATTATTATCATTTTTGATTCATTAAATTAAAGAAATCATTTTTATACAAATACTTGTATGTTATTGTTGCATGTTATATTTTTGCATGAGGTGCTGACCAATCAAGAATTCACATATACAGAAGATGCATGTTGCGGAAATGAGGATGTGGAGATGGATGTGTGGGCATACTAGGAGCAACAATTTTAAGAATAAGGTTATCCAAGAAAAAGTGGGAGTGACCTCTATGGCGGACAAGATGAGAGAAGTGAGATTGGGATGGTTTGGACATGTTAAGAGGAGGTGTGAGAGACTGACTATAGGGGTACACAGAGGAGTAGTGGTAGGCCGAAAAAGATTGAAGAGAGGTTATTAGACATGACATGACGTAATTTCATATTATCGAGGACATAACTCTGGATAGGAAAGAGTGAAGATTGCATATTAAGGTAGAATGTTGGTAGGAGTATAATGTTGTCTTACTTTGCGAGGATTTAGACTTGTTAGTGTCTGTCGTACTACTAGTCGTACCCTTGCAGTTTTTGTCACATGTTGTTTATTGTGTTTTGAGTGTCACACTATTTTATTTTTGCTATTGTTCCCTCTTGTATACTCTACAATGCTTTTTTTTTTATTAATTGATATGCTTTCTTCATTGGTTTTTCTTCCTTTACTTGGATTTGATGCATTTGAGTCGATGGTCTTTTAGAAATAACATCTCTACTTCCACAAGGTAGTGATAAGTTCTATGTACACACTATACTCCGTAGACCACACTTAGTAAGATTTTTTTGGATATATTATTATTGATGTTGTGTGTTATATTTTTGTAAAAAATACTAAGTAGGCGTTTCATCTCATGATTTGAAATTCCAAATTTTTCAAAAATCATGATTTGAAAATTTTCAAATACAAAATTTGACCCGCAAGTTTATATTTTGTAAAAAGAGCCCACATTTAATTTATATATATCTACTAGCTATTTGTTTCGTATGTAAATAGAATTTATAATTCATATCATTACTTTTTAAACCGTTTATATCTCATATAAGGATTATTCTTGCCAATATAAAATTTATTTTTTTCAAATCAATTTTAAATTTATCATTTTTATTCACCAAATTCATTATTTTTTATCAAATTTATTACTACTTCATTCAAATCAATGTTTAATAATAAAAAAATTTCATCATTATATTGAATGTACAAGACTAACCATTGTGACATTAATTGAAAAAATAATTTTCTTAGCTACCAACACCTTGAACACTACAACTTAAGTTCAATTTTATTTTTTATTGAATTAAAGTTTGATTAATAAATGCTGTATTTTTTAGAATAGTTTTGTGATAATATATTATGCGATTATATAATTTTTTGCTTATTTGGTAAGATTGTATAGATTTGGGACAATTCTAATAGTTTTACAACTTACGATAATTTTATGTTTATGAGAAAACATACGGTATAAAAAATCCAAATTATATGTTCAAACTAAACACCAACTTCATCTTATGATGTCATATCACATGACCAAACGGGATCTAAAACTGAGGCTAATATTTAAATAATGTATCACAAAAGTATCCCTTTTGTGCAAATCATCCATTTTTTCACCTGTCCCCAGACCTAATCTAAATTAAAGCCCAACTCCAGTGATTGGGGCCTCCAGCCCATCCAATTGGCACCCGATCATATAAATATATCTCTTTCTACATAACAACTCGTCTAGGGTTTAGGTTTCTTCTTCGCAGCCATCAATCAGCGCAGCGCCAGCCCATTGAAGCGAAAATGGTGAAGGGACGCCAAGGAGAACGCGTTAGGTACATCATTATTTCAATTGCATCTTCCATCTCCATTTTCTCTGCATTAATCATCTGCTCAACCTCATTTTCTCCATATTTTTTCGCAGACTCTACGTTAGAGGAACTGTTCTTGGATACAAAAGGTAGCATTCTGTTTGTTTTGCAATATTCTGCTTGGTGAAAAGATGTATATTGATCTTTTTTTACCTTCTTCTTTAGGTCGAAATCGAACCAGTATCCCAACACTTCGTTGATTCAGATCGAGGGAGTGAACACTAAGGAAGAAGTGGACTGGTACCTTGGGAAGAGGCTGGGATACATCTACAAGGCAAAGACAAAGAAGAATAACTCGCACTATCGTTGCATTTGGGGTAAAGTTTGTAGGCCACATGGAAACAGTGGCGTTGTTAGAGCTAAGTTCAAGTCCAATTTGCCTCCTAAATCCATGGTACTTTTTTTATTTTCTTATAATATGTCATTCATTGATTTAATCGTGTTATTCAGCATGCTTGTTGTTATGGGAGAGATAAAGATTTGATTTTTACTCAACTGTTGTGTAATTTTGTTGCCTAATTTTTCAGGGAGCTAAGGTTAGGGTTTTCATGTACCCAAGCAACATTTAAGGTAACTTCCTTAGTTGGTTGTTTCTTGTGTTTTCATCCTAGTGTTTAGATGTGCTAAGTAATGAAATTGATTGAGTTTTGTGTTCCACTGTTCTCTGTTTAGACACAATTTGCATGGTATAGTTCATTTTTATTAATAAAATGCACTTCAACTTTAGGCGGCTATAGATTGCTTGAGGATCAACTTGGTGTCTGGCCTATGTTATTGAACTTCTAAGCTTCAATGATTATCTTTTGAATATATATTTGGATACTGCCTTGTGTATTCTCCTTATTGTCTAGCATACTCTAGTCAAGAATGCAGTCAAGAGATAATAGAACAGTTAAGAATTATGTTTCAATCTTTCACTATGTATAATCTTTCTACATATTTGTGAAAATTGCAAGTATTTTAGGATAAGCTGGTAGTGTAAGAGTTATGTAACTTGTTAACAAACTGTTTACTTGACTTCATAACTTAGTTATGACAAATTAGGCTCCTACATACAGGGAATGCTACATATTGGTTCTATCTGAATTCTTTCTAGGATTCTTTATTAATGTATCTTCTGTTAAAAGTAATTCCAAACTGCTGATATTTACTGAGATTCGAAAAGAACTTCCAAGTGAAACCATTTTTACTACTATGTTTGAGCTTGAAGGTGTACTGTACGATTCATTTGAATAATTATTCACCAAAGAGGTATATCTTGCTGGTGGAACATTAGTGTTGACGAACTGCCTTTGTGAATAAACTTGAGCCTACTTATGTGAAGAGAAGTTATCTAAATATATGGTTAGATGGTTTTCCTATTTTGATTTGTCATATGAATGTGATTGATGTCTGATTATTTGAGTTGAACTTTTTAGTAGTTGCTATTTTGGCCAGTCTTGTACTCTTGTGACTAATTGCAATTGTATTGTTGTGTACACTATACAACTTGATTATATTTGAAGTTGCTTAAGTTGATCTTTTATTTTGCAGTGAGCATTTAGAGGTCAAGGATCTTGATTGAAATCGTTGGTTGCTTTGGGTGGCTATTGCGTGCTACATCAATGTTTCAATGATGAGGAATCTTCATCCTAAAAAGTAGTTAGTTAAATTTTGTATTGTGCTTTGTGGAGTCTCATCTTATCTTTTTCGTTTTTATCATTTCTGGTTAATACCAAGACTGATACATCTGATTAGATGCGACTAATTTTGCTTATGGAGCAATGCAACTTTTTTGTATGACTATTCAGCTGTGATTTTGCTTTAAATCTTTTTTACTCCTACCAGGTTTTATCTATTTGCTTTCGAAGAATAGTTGCATTTGATAGATCCATTCATTATGCTGAAAACAATCTTGGAATTTCCCGCCCACTTTTTTTTTAATTCCTTGAAAAACTATGGTTCAGTTCGTTTTGGTGTTTGAGAGACATCTATAAATGAAGTAGTGCAATAATTGAGGATTCTATTATTGTTGGATGCCTTTTGGTTTCAGTTTGAGTTAGCAAGTCTAGCATGTTGAGTATAGTTTTGATGTGGATTTTACGATGTTCTAAAGCTTAATGCTGTTGATGGTAGGCGTGAGAGTTCCCAGGTATTTGTGGAGAATACTTGTTGAGATTTAAGAGTAGCCCTATTTTTTCTGTGATATAATGAAAGGCTTTTATTTCTCTGATGTCTTTCACCAGTCTTTTTGAACATTTGCCGGGTGAATCCAAAAGATGGATATGTACATTTGCAAGATTTATTAGATTATTAGATGATTCAGATTTGAATATTTATCGGTACAACCTTTAGGAATTTGCTATTAAATTCATTATACTTCGAATAGGTCATATCAATTAATTAGAAATTAATTCTAGGGAAGAGAGACCCATACAAATTAATCATGTGCCACCCCTGCTCTTGCTTCTTCTGTGTGGTTAAGTAGATAGCTTCTATTAATGATTAGTTTTATCATATATCTATGTTTAGATACATAACATATACTCCGTGACAATTTTAAACTTCACATTGTGCTTTCATTAAGCACCGTGCAACACTTGACAATTCGATCACTTTCAAAATGGGTAATGCTGGGTTGGGCTAAAATCAAGGGAAAATTGTATGAAATAGCAAACTATTAATTCAAATTAAATGGTATAGCCATAGTTTATTTTAATTGTAATTCGCAGCAAATATCTCATTTTTTTGTCATTTGATTCGGTATACAATTAGCCATTTTATACATTTTAGTATAAAATGTGTTTGTCTTTGTATAAAGCGAGAGAAAAATATATATACAAATACAAATACATATATTTTTGTTTTATACACTTATAATTATACATATACATATTTTATTATACAAATTACAATGAGTAAATGAATTTATACAAAATTGAACAATTTGTATAAATCTGGATGTTTTTAGCGAATTATACAAATCAAAAGCTCCATAGCAAAAAAAAAAATTATTATGGAGTGCAATCATGCAAATTATAGCTATAACATACAAATATGATTTTTATGTTTGCTATATATGAAAGTTGCTCTAAAATCAATCCAAGATGAAGTTCTTATGCACAAATCCTTTAAAATTTAGGAGGATTGGAACATCACTTTTTGGGTTATATTTGACACCCCTAGTCTAGGTGTTCAAAGTGAAATATCTACACTAGTTTACGGGGGATTTTTTATGTTACATTTTTTCCCCACTAAGCTCACCGTTATATTTTGTTAATGCATAATGCCAATTTGCAAGTTTTTTCTTAAAACTTTTATGAGTATGAAACTTTAGTTAAAAAGGAGAGATAATTGTATTAACGAAAATGGATCTTAAATCTACAGTTCAAAGCGTGATTTTCCTAATGTTTATTGTGAATTTGTAATTTTTTTCAAAGTTTTTGTATCTATCATTTATATAACGATAAAATAAAAACATATGTAAGTAGCTTTTTAATGAATGCAGCTCTTATACAAAGTTGAGGATATATTTTCCTCTTAAAATAGAAAGAAGATAAATAGTACTTATTAGATTGATCCCATTCGTCATCACAAAGTGAATTTTGTTCAGCTGCTAATGCTAAGAATGTTTCACACGTTTTCAACAGCTGAAAAGTTAGTTTATTACTAAATAATGTACTAATTGTTATTGTCTTTAATTATCTAAAAAAATGTAATTATTGGGGTCTCTTTTGGTACCATTGACTTAGTTTGAGTAAGCAACAAGTGAACAAAGTAGTCTTTGTTATTGTTTGCCTTATTCTTTGGTTTGAAATAAATGATAGCACATCATTTGAAAGAGAGAGAATACTATTCACTCTTATAATTTCCTTCTTTCTATTTCTCTATGCAGTTGAGAAGTGGTTTCTTTTGCTTTTAGGCATCCACTTTGCTCTTTCGGGGAATGACTTTTGGAGTTGTCCATTTCCACGACCACAGGGAATTGGTCAGCGGTCCACTACGGACTTCAAAATCTGGATTACCTCATTTAACTCACTCAATGGATCAATCCTTTGTTGGATCTTCATGCTTCATTGATTCTGTTATCGGAATTGTTTCAGTGGACCGACCACTTCCTGAGTTCTCAAAATCAACTCATACCTAAATTCACTACTTCTGCTGTTGAATTTATCTCACATTCTGTTGAAATGAGCACCCTTGAAGCTTTGGACACCAGTTTTCTTGCAAGGTTCTAAATTTGTCACACAACCATCTTGTTGGACCTATACATTTTCAAATGATTCATATTTTGGAAACTCTGATTTCCATTGTCAAATGAAAGCGCATTAATTAATTGTTGGTTGAACAGGAAGCCGAGTTTCCTCACTTGGCAATCTCTCCTAATTGGGTATAGTTACGTTGTGGCTTTGACTTTTGTATTTGCCCTGCTGCATGTGTCTCATATACCACCGCTATGAATTCAAACACCAAGATGATTCATAGAGTTATTTGCAACTATCACTCATGAAATGATGATATACAGAGTAAAGAGAAGATACACATCAAATACTTGCTATGCGAAAATGTTATCAAAACTATAACCTGAGCCATTAATGGAAATTGGACACAATATCCGTATTATTTATTATTGCTCTTCAGATGGAGATCAGAAAGTATAACTATCAAGCAAGAGAGAGATCAGAATGGCAATAGAGCGGGCTTGGAAAAATAGTGTATGTACAAAGAATAAAGTAGCACAGATTGTTTGTCCTGGAAAAAATAAATTACAACTTTGTATTATTTGCGAGTCTAGCTAGCTTCTAATATTAACAAGACCTTCAAAAACATAAATGTAACAACCGTCGTGTAAAAAGGTACAACTGAATTTATACGCGAGGTCAGTCAAATAAATGACTGATAATTGAAAGATAAAAGTTAAATAATGAACAAATTATAAAAGATTAAGATAGATTCTAGTGATATCAAACTTTTTTATAATTATATATACATAGAATATATAAATTTTTATGAATAATTTTTTGTATCATGTATATCTTTTCATTAAAATTTATTTAAGAAATAAAAAAAAAAAAGAGACGAAAACAAAAAGTTAACTAAAGGGTCAACTTTTTTTTTTTTTGTAATTATATATTCATATTGAATTAACAAATTGTTGATAAAATAAGCTGGAAAACACAAAGACAATAGTGCTAGTTGCTCGAGATGAATGCTGTTTTGCAAGACTAAACGACACAATAAAGTTAAACATAATTGGAGTTCTGATATAAGAATTGCAAGATCCAAAATGATAAGAAGAATCAGTTTTTGAATGCTTTATTGTCTTCTTTTTCCTTTCGAGTGAATAGTTTCTTTTACTTTGGTGTATGATTAATAATCAAATAAGCTAATTAAATAACAATCAAATCGATTAATTTGGTTTGATTTTAATTTAAATAATTCAATAACCGATCAAATTAATTTAATTTTGATTTAAAATTATGTTATATATATATATATATATATATATATATCAAATTCTGCATTTAAAAAATATATATTTAATGTTGGACACCCTTAACAAAAGCTACACCTTTGACGCAGTGGTAATGGGTGTCCATTTGAATCAAGAACTATATATTAGGTTCAAACTTCAAATAACACAATATTTTTTTCGAACGCCCTCGATAAAATTTCTAGCTTCGCTACTTATTTTGATACGGAATTAGTTTGTTTAAATTTCTAGCTTCGCTACTTATTTTGATACTGAAGAAGTTTGTTTTGATAACGAGTTTAGGTTATAGCTCTTATCTTCGTGACTATAAATGTGAAGACTTTTTTCAAAAAGGTTATAAGGTAGAGACTTCTATTGTTGATTAGAGGGTGTAGAATCGACGAAAATAGCCAAAAATAAAGTCTCATGATCTTCAGGTTCTGCTCAAGTGTAGCATATTGATTCTTATCGAGATTGGGTTGATATTCAGTGTGATAATGTGAATTTAATTCTACCTCTATTTATTTTGTGTAATGTAAAGAATACAAAGCAAAATACGTTACAAAGAGAAGAACATATCCGTTTCAAAACAAAAAAAAAGTTTCTGTAAAATGTGATGTTAATAGCATTTTAACATTCACCATTCATTTTTCAAATTAACTCTTGTCTTTATAATAACTCCTCTTGCAATATCATATATAAGAAGTGTCTTTAATGAACATAAGATATACCAATCAAAAGGGAAAAAAACATCTTCCTCGTTTCTTCTTCCTTGAATATTATTTGCGCAATTGATTTTGGGCAGCCTCCAAACTTACAATCACGTGTTTGAATGTAACCGTGGAATCAAGCGATAGACTATAATGATTTCGCTTTCAAGATAGTGACTACAACACAATATTTATGATAAGTTATTTTTTAATTTGCAACTCTTCTCTTAAAATCCTTCAAGAGAAAATGTCATGCCATACAGATTGGAATATGAGATAATGAATTTAACGAAGGAAAAAAAAAGGAATAGGCGTGGGATAAGGAAAAA
>JAJOOI010007065.1:0-21142 GCA_029582585.1 Solanum bukasovii
TTTTTTTTTAAAAAATATTTTCAACTTCAAAATTTCAAAAAATTTTCACCCCTACCCTCGACCCTCACCCAACCCCCCCACCCACCCACTCTACCAGGCGCCCCCCCCCCCCCCATTCCCAAAAAAAATTATGTTTGTTTTAAAAAAATATTTTCAACTTCAAATTTATATTTTTTCACATCTACCCTCAACCTCCCCCCCCCCCAACCTCCAACCCTCCACTCCCAAAAAAAAAAATTAAGTTTGTTTTTAAAAATATTTTCAATTTCAAAAATTATTTTCTACTTTAGTAAAAATAAAAGATATTTCTCAAAAATATTTTTCATTCATAAATCAATACTAAAAATCTTTTCCAGAAAATATTTTCTACTCACCAACCAAACATGAGAAAATAAATCAAAAATCTACTTGTTTTCCAGGAAAACATTTTCTAGAAAAACATTTTCCTTCGTACCAAACACACCCTTAGTCAAATTAATACTTATTATATTAAAGAGTACTTGCACTTATTTTCTTTTTCTTTTTTTGGTTTTAGCTTGGCAAGTGTTTAACAAATACTTCATGACTTGCATAAATTATTACAAATTTTAAAAAAAGGGTTAAGCACAACCTTAACTTAATACATATAAAGTTATATACCATAAATAAATTTGGTATTTTGATTAAATACTGAGATTTCAAAAACAAATATCGAACTGAATATCAAAATTGTTCGCTATTATACTATTTCTAAAATTCTCTTAATTAATCTACTCTAGTCTATCCAATTCTGACTCAAGTAATCAAGTTGAAACAGAAGGATAAGGAATGGGCAGTGGCAGTACAAAATAGTTGTACTAGAGTGGAAGTGTGTGACTTAATGCTCTATCCTAAAGCCTTTTTTTATTCTTCATTGAAAGTGGGCACCTTGGATGGTCAATTCCCAAGGCTCTAACATTAGGTTCTCCTTCTACACTTTTCTTTTGTCTTTCTTATTATTACTTTTTGTTTCCCGTCCGGTCTCTGGAGCTCACATTAGAGCTTTGATTAAATTCGAATCATGTACTGGGCTTATTCAGGGGTGACGCTCCCAACATAATTTTCTCCATACCTAGAACTCAAACTCGAGACCTCTGGTTAAGGATAAAACAGTCACATCACTGCACCACTTACTACGTTGGTTTTGTCTTTCTTATTAGTTATACTATTTATATGTTCAACATTCCTACCTATATATTCACCCTCCACCACCCCACCCCCCAACATCAACATAGGGCGTATTTGTTTTTGGTTATATTTTTTGTATCGAATGCATTTGTATGTATTCGCTACTGATTATACATTTGCATCAAGTGTAGATGTTTCTTGTTATTCGTTATGTATCAATATTTTACTCAAATGTGTCCGTAACTTATTATGAATTTATGTCAATATATTAAGGGGTCGTTTGGTACAAAGACTAATAATGTAGGGATTAGTAATGTTCGGATTAATAATGCAGGGATTAATAGTGAAGAGATTAGTAATGCAGGGTTTATTTTTATCAAGAGTTTGGTTCATTATTTCCCACCTCATCTTGTGTTTGGATTAAAACTTTAAAAAACTTCTTTCCAATTATACCCTTGAATTATTATGTAATTGAGTTAATGTAAATAATTGTTGGACAACATTATTTTTTTATGGCCTTCTAACTAGCTATGAGAAGAACAATTTTGTTGTCATGTTTGTCTTTTTTTCCACTTAAATTATTTGAGGATAAATAATTATCATCTTAGTAAATTGTTCACTTACAAAATGTCAATTTTCAATTTAAAAAAGATAAACTATATATCACTTTAAAAATTGAAAAGGCAGTAAACAA
This sequence comes from Solanum bukasovii, assembly GCA_029582585.1. Lineage (NCBI taxonomy): Eukaryota > Viridiplantae > Streptophyta > Magnoliopsida > Solanales > Solanaceae > Solanum > Solanum bukasovii. The sequence continues at coordinate 1,841 of JAJOOI010007065.1, forward strand.
TAGTAAAATTGAATAAATCATCTACATTTATACATAAAAATTGCAAGTTGTAGTTTTAATATGTATGCAATTTTATAAATTGTTCAAAATACAAATATATATATTGCATTAATTTGTATTGGATTTATTTAGTAACAAACAACTCTCTCTAAATAATTTGCAAGCTAATTTATTTAAATAAATTTACTAGTACAAATATAAAACATAAAATAAACAATATAATTAAAATGATTTGAGGGATATTTTTGTCTTTACATAGACTTATCCCATGATATTATATCCTATGTATTACTAATACCTCCAAATGGAAGGTATTAGTAATGCATCCTATAATACCATGTAGGAGGTATAACTAATCCATGGAATAGTTATATATAGGCCCAAATTCCTACCAAACATAGTACTAAATAATACCACACATAATACATGGACTATTTATTTTAATGTGGCCTACCAAACGACCCCTAAGTGTTCTAGCTAGTTCCTTTATTATACGCTTATGTAATGCATTTGGATGTACTTTTATCGTTTTATATCGTTTCATAATAAAAATATATTTATATTAATAATTATATTTTAAGAGATGTACAAAATTAAAATGAACAAGTAAAAATAAATATAGAAAATATCTATTTTTAATTCAACATGTGATGCATCGTGCGCTTTAAAGATTGTTGAAAAGCAGTAACTTATAGATTATGTATCTGAATTCGATAATTTTGGCTCGAATTTCATGTGTATAAAAACCCATTAAAAGAAGTATAGAATACTAAGTAATAGATTTGAAATCTAATAAATCAAATGTATTGTGATAAATTATTTCCAAAATCAAACTTGTAATGCCTAAAGAATATTGAATCCACTCATAAACTTGTTGATTAGTTAGAAATCTGTTTTACAGAAATAAAAAAGGTACAATCAAGATTATCAAGGTTAAAAGATTGAAGTAGAAGATGTGCATGAAGCTAAATTACATAGTATTATGGATGAACACTAATTTAATGGTAGAAGGCTAGAAGCTAATCATCCACATTATGCTTAGTGCACCCTTCAGTATCTAATGATCGAAATCTTTTTATTTTATAATCGTACATTCACGTCAATTTGTGTACACCTCGATTAAAATTTCACAAAATATTTGTCATCTTCCACCAACAACAAGTATACTTGTAACTCTGTCTACCAAACATAGAACAAATGGAAAGAGATCACGTCGAAATCCCTTTGCTTATACCTAAATCACGTAGAATACATCTTTATCCTCTCTTGGATACATCCCTATCCCCTCTCGGATACATCCCTATCCCCTCTCGGATACATCTCTATCCCCTTTCAGATACATCCCTCCCATTAAGTAATGTATCATTATTCACAATACGTGAGCTATGTATCCACATGTTTTCTGATGTATCCGAGATCCTATAAATTTAAGGGATTTTTGTAATTTGAAAAAGAATAGAATTATGATGTAATTAGCTTTTAACACTATGAGATTTATGTTAGTTTTACTTTTTTTTAAAAAAAAATTGAAGCCCATAATTTCCTTTTGATTATTGACGATGATGGGCCAACTTGCTCTCAAGCCCATGTTTTATATTAGAGGAACTTTCACATATAGCCACTCAAAAATAGCCTAATTACTCTCCATAGCTATAGTTTGATAATTACAATTCATAGCTACATGTTATAGGGAGGAGAGAGGCGAGCGAGATTGGGAGAGAGAAAGGAGAGCGGCGAGCGATAGAGGGCAAAGAGTGGGAGAGAGCTGAATTGTATATGTATATCGGTTAGATAATTGTATATTATACATATGTATTTGTATATATGGCAAGCGATATTGGGAGAGGGAGGAGAGAGGCGAGCGAGATCGGGAGAGGGAGGAGAGAGGCGAGCGAGATTGGGAGAGGGAGGAGAGAAGCGAGCGAGAGTGGGCAGAGAGTGGGAGAGAGGTGAATTGTATATGTATATCGGTTAGATAATTGTATATTATACATATGCATTTGTATATATGGCAAGCGAGATTGGGAGAGGGAGGAGAGAGGTGAGCGAGATTGGAAGAGTGAGGAGAGAGACGAGCGAGAGAGGGCAGAGAGTGGAAGAGAGGTGAATTGTATATGTATATCGGTTAGATAATTGTATATTATACATATGTATTTGTATATTCTGGCGAATTATACATATACAAACGTGGCTAATTATACAAACTCGAAGTCAGCCTACATAATTAATGTATAATGTTAGTCGCGAGTGGTAATTATAGCAAACTATAGCTATGATGAGTAATTAAGTAGTATAAGTTTGCTTAACCGCGTAATTTTCCCTTTATAATAAGATGGATCTTTTGAAATAGGACTGGCCCATTCTCAGTTTAAAGATAAAAGGAAATTACACCCAATGATCTTGGTGGGGATCAGGGACGTTGAGTCGATGGGGAGGAAATAAATATAATGAACTTGAATTGTTACGTATGAAATTTATTTTTTCTAATTTTGTTAGAGAAATCACTTTTCTCATTTTTAAAGAACTTATGCCGTTTCAAAAAATATTTTGACCAATCAAACATTTTCTTGAAAATATTTTCCTCCTTATCAACTACTCACCCTAAGTATTACAATATCTTAAAAGATCTTACAAGATAATTATTCCGATTTATCTACACTCCATAAATTGAAATAAAGGGAGTAACATATATTATGTGAAAAATATTTTTAAACTATTATAAATCAAAATAATTAACAACTTAAATATCTAAAAATCATATAAAAATCTGGTTACTTTCAAAACTTTATGTGTACCACATAAATTGGACAAAGAGAGTAACATATTATGTAAAAAAAAAAAATTTCGCCAACTCTCAAAATTTCATTTGTACGAGATAAATTGGAACAAATAGAGCAACAACTTAAAGCATATACAAATTTGATTGACTCCATATTTTATTTGTGTTACATAAATTAAAATAAAATTAATGATTTATATTGAACTCGTATTGGCACGGACGGTACTTGATCACACCCCAAAGAAAGAAAAAAATACGTAGAAGAAATTGAGAATGTTCTCGACGTGGCCGGCAACCATATGCCTTTTTCAAATACCAAGACAACGTTGAGAAATGGTAGCCCACCTAGCACTAAACAAGAAATATTAAATTAATATCACAATAAAAAGTAATTTATGTCATTTGACATTATAAAATACTGTAATTGATTACACACCATATGAGTATAAAAAAAAATAAAAAATTTATAGTATGTCAGCCAACGTATCAAAGAGAAAATAAAGAAAGTAAATTATATATGGTCAACTAAACTAACACAGGTATCGTATTTGACCTCTTGAGTTATTAATAAGAAATTTTGTGGAACTTTATTACCAAAAATCGAATATTCTTAAGTGATGTATTAATTTAATGATAAAAATTACATAAATTTTATCATTAAAAAAAAAATCCTTTAAAATTAATAGGATCACGGATACATTAGAAACCTGCGAATATATAGTTCATGAATTGCAAATGATACATTATTTAATGGAAATGATATATATATATATATATAAGAGGGGATAGAGATATATTCGAGAGGAATGGATGTATTTAAGAGGGGGATACAAATGTATCCGAGATGGGAGGAATGTATCTGAGAGAGGATAGGGATGTATCCGAGAGGAGATTTTAGTAATTTTTTTAACTGATATTTTTTTAGAGATTATAATAAAATAAGAGGTATATTTAATTAATTTGTAATAAAGGGAAAATGATTCAGCATTAGCATTTCCATTTACTACTAGAGCAATACAAGACTGCAAGAGTGTATAATTAAAAAACTTAAAATATAAAGACAAGCATTATAATTTGAAGTTTTAATTAATTAATCTAATTCTTTTTACCACTTTTGGTATGCACTAAATTAAAGTATGTGACAGTGTCGATTGTCCAATTTTTTGTGACAAATCTTGAGATGATTTATTTTAAGTGTGATTTATTAATAAAATAGTTGAAATAAAATAATTAGACGCATGATGTAATAATTCATGTAAATACTAAATCATTGTTTAATTTTCCATTTTTCTTTCTTCACTTTGTCTTGAGCTGGAAAATTATAAGGTCTCGTATCCCATCGCAGGGGCGGAGCTATATGGTGGTGTCAGCAGGATATTTACGGGACATTCTTCGTTGAAAAATTACACTATATATAAATTAAATTTTATTTTATATTGATATATATAATATTTTAAACATAAGGGTATACTCAAAACTTACATGGCGTCCTGTTTGAATCCCTTATAATATGATAATAGTATATGATTAGTAAGAAATTCCGCGCAATAATCTATATATCCATCTTCAATCCTAACATGTGTTAGAAAAATTAATCAAAACGTCATAAGCTCTTCGTTTTCCAGTTTGTAAAATCAAAACAAAAATTTTCAAAATTTATTTTTAAGAATATTGGTTTTGATGAAACAAATTCCAACTTTATCAAGGTCAAAATATAGGTCATTCTCTAAAAGTCGTACTTGTTTTTAAGTGATCAGATGCTTTTGTTTGGATCCTTTCCCTTTATCCTGTTCAACCTTGTTAATTTTCTACCCTTTTTTTTCTACTTCATTAGTTTATTTAATTTGTATTTATTTTTCATCCATAAATAAATCATATAAGTCGAATCTAGTTTTGATGAGATTGTTTTCGGTAGATCTTTGGTTTAAGTAATGTATATAAAAATCAAATATGAAAAAGAAATACAGTAGTAAAGAAGTCATGCTAAAGTAAAGAAGAAGAGAACATTAACAACAAAAATGCTATGGTAATCGAAGAGAAAAAAGCAATAAATAATAATGAAATCGAATAATAAGATAGTAGAAGAGTAATAAAAAAAAATACTCATAAAGGACACTAGACAGCGCTCGACTACCTATTAACCTTCTACCCTAATCCTCGACCTCCATCTCTGCTAGGGTCATGTTCCTGGATATGATGCAGAAGTATCATGTCCTATCTAATCACATGCCCCCAATACTTTTTTGGTTTACCTCTACCTCTCATCATACTCACCATAGTCAACCTCATCAGTGGAGCATCGGCTATGCATCTCATGTCCGAACTATTTCAATCTCACCTTCCTCATCTTATTCACCACATAATTATTTTTCTCACATTATCCTAAATAGGCGAACATATATGTTTCTAATATTATCTCTCCTTGTATGTCTATATATCTATCTCAATATTCTTATTTTCACTATTTTCATGATCTTTTTTTTTAACGTGTAAATTTTTAATTAATCAACACTCCACCTATACAACATAGCTAACCTAGCCACTACTTTATAAATAATAATAGTAGGAGTTCTTATATTTTGCGCAACATTATTTAAACATTTAGCTGGATTGATTAAAGAGACAACTAATAGGGGATAGTATAATGAATGTACTTCACTAATTTTAGCAAATTGACATTTGGCACATTTTTGTAACAAGAGTTAAGCTGAGCTGGTATTAATAATTAATTAAATTTACACTAAATTAGTATATGACCGTTTCGAAACTGAACGTGCAAGTTTTTAATTGTTGAACTACAAGAGTTAGCTCATCAAATCCCTAGCCAAGTGTGGTAAAGAGTATTATAATAATAGGAATCACGGAAAAATTTGATAGAGTAACAAATATTTTTTTATTCTTAATCAAAAGTTGTATGTCAAACCTGAGGAATAAAATTGTATTTAACATAAAAAAAAATTCTTTGAAAGTGGAATTTTTGAATATGAGTTTTAATTAGTCAAGCTCAAAATGAGTATATGATATTGAATGAAAAACATAATAGTAGTTGACTAGAAGTATTGTATTTTGCTGCAGGATATGTCACGCGGAGCATTAGAAGTAGCTCGAAGCAACCCAACTTAATTATTTGATGACTCATCATGCAACTCCCTCCTAGAGAAACAGAATTTTTAAAATGCTAATTGGAAATTTATTTATTTATATAGAAAAAGGAACCATGAGTGTTTGGTACGAGGGAAATACTTTTCGAAAATAATTCTCTTAGAAAATTATTTTTTATTAAAAATACCTGTCACGGTTTTCTCTAGTTGCCATTCATAATGATTTTTTTCTTTTACTTTTTTAAAGCTTTTGAGTTGGTGATAGCTAATTCGTGTTTTTTCGAAAAAAGAGGACCATTGATTACTTTTCATAGCGTGGTGGCTAAACTCGAATAGATTACTTACTTTTTAGGAAGGGTGATAGAGGTCGTTGTAAGGACCGTAAGATTATTCCGAACGAGAATCTTACTATCCACCATAAGTTTTTGATGATGAACTTGAAGATTAAGCAACATGGGAGGAAGAAGGCTTTATATGAGCGATCGAGGATTAAATAGGGTGGCTTGACCCCTGTCCTCTCTTGGGAGATAGGAGAGAAGTTGATGGCAATGGGGACCTAGAGAAGTAGTAGGAATGCAAATAATGCAACATGTGCGATAAGATAACTAGTTGCATTAGGAAAGTAGCTAAATATGTGATAGGGATACACCTAGGGGTAATGTAGGTGGTCATCAAGGGGATTGGTGGTGGAATGAAAAAGTCCAACGAAAAGAAAAAGTAAAGAAGATTGTTTATGCAAAGTTGGTGGAGTGTAATAATGAGGAAGAGAAGCGCATGAATAAGGAAATTTATAAGGCGACGAAGGTGGAGGCTAAGTTAGAGGTTACAACAACAAAGAGGTTACCACAACAAAGAAGGGAACTTTCAAATGCTTGTATATTGATCTAGGGGACAAAAAAGGGGAGATAAGAAATTGTATAAGTTCGCGAAGGCGAGAAAGAGGAATCCCGACACCTAGATGAAAGTACATCAACAATGAATAAAGCAAGGTATTGGTAGAAGAGATCCTCATTAAGCAAAGATGACAATCATACTTTCACAAACTCTTAAACGGAGAAGGGGATAGAGACAATGTGTTGGATGATTTGGAGAACTCTAAGAGACATTAAAATTTTGGATATCGTAGATTTATTAAGGTTGAGGAGGTTAAGCGTGCTATTAGTAGAATGAACAGAGGAAGAACAACCAGACCAAATGAAATATCAAGGAGTTTTGAAAGAGCATATACATGATAGGTATAGAGCGATTAACAAAGGATTCGTGTGGTTTTGGATGATCCAACTACAAAAGAACCAAGAATGGAGGGCTCTCCCTCCCCTTCTGCCCAACTCTTTGATCTTTAGAACGTTATTTTAAGAATTTATGAGCCATTGTCCTTCTCCAACCCTGATTGCCCAATTTGATAGTTTACAACAAATGTGATTCATTTATTAAACATGGTTCTATGGTCGGTTTGTGACCCCCTAGATATCGAAGGCCTCTTTGGGTGATCTCGTAATTCCTACAGGGTGAAGATGATGGACTGGTCCATGAATTTTCATTCATTTTTTTTGCCGCATTTCGCTCAAAGGATTGATGAAATATAGTGTATCAAATTGTTCACAGATCTTCCAAACGTAGAGCGCGCGTTGTTTGATGTCATTTTTAAGATCGATGACCAAAATGTTTGAAGAATGAAAGTGGAGTACATGATGTTTGTGTAATCAAGACACAACTTCCAATGCAAGTGTCTACGATCGTACAATAGTAAAGTAACCTAACCAAGGGTTGGGATCAAGTCTCAAGGGAGTGGGCTTGAGAATTAATAGAAAAATAAAATTAAGTTCTAATTAGTCATAGCTAAAAACATTATCGAATATAAACATGTTAAATCTAAGGGGTGACGCAAGTGTCAATTATCAATGGGGGTTTGTGACAAGTAAGCAAAAATGCAAAGAGTACTAATCAAGGAGAGAGAATTCTTGGGATGTGATAGAAATATGGGTTAGACTAGATTATTGGGTACATGCTTTTGATAGTAAATCTGCTGAGTATTTGTGACTAGGCTAGACTATAGTGGGGGTAAATTCTCTCTCGAGCAACTTACCCCGAATCAAATGGGTTCCTCTCGGACACCCACTTGTCGCATTTGAAAAATAGCCTCCGCCTTAGCCCACTCACTCTCTCGAGCTGAGTATGTGGGAGAAGGACTAGGGTTTACTCTCTCAAGTTGAACCCCATGTCGACCCAATCCCACCAGCCATCAATTTAGTAGTCTTAGTTTTACGACCTCTATCTCAAGCAAGCCGAAAACACAGAGGTAAAATCGTATTTGCAACTACAATTTCATTAAGTTCCACCACAACTACTAAACGAAATCACATTTATAAAAAAAATAAACCATCAACAAGCAAGACCCAACATATAATTTAACCAATATTCACAAATCACACCCCAAGAATTGAAGTTTTAGCTACACATGTAAAAGAGATATAAATTTATACCAATATGAGTTTGCATTAAAATAGGTATGAAGATTTAAGTCTCAAAACAAGCAAAGAGTGAAGAATCCACAAGACCCAAGTCCAAATTCTTGGAGTTAAAACCCTTTGAATCTTCAAGTTCTTCAAAACCCTCTCCAAACTTAGAACTCAAAATTCTATGTTAAAAATTATATATTAAACATCTGATATTAAGCTACAACTCTCAACGAGTATTTATAGTTTTCAAAAATCTGTGCTGCAGCGGATCATTCGGCGTCGTTAGTCGAGATCGTCGATCAACTCGATGATCCATCCTTTGGTAGGTTTCATCGCCGTCTTATTCTATCATTCAACATCGTCGTGTTTTGGATCATTGGGCGACATAGTATTGCTTCGCGGAATTTCTCGGCGACACACCGACTACTTCTTTTCACCTCTGATTTGATCCTTTCTTTCAGGGCTCAGCACACTGGAACAAAAGGTGAGGATAAGACCTTTTGGCGACTTGCCGAATGGGTTCGACAATTCTCAAATCTTTATTTCTTCGTTCTTCCATGCTTTTCCTCAAACTCCAAATACCTGAAACTTAAGGATTTTCATCAGATATTGAGATAAAATATGCATTTGAGGACACTAATTCTATCAAAATATAGCCCTAAATGAGTCCAATTTGTGGATTCATCAACACTCCCAACTTAAACGTTTGCTTGTCCTCAAGCAAACTCAAGTTTAGCCGTTCAAAAAGGGTATCTCGAACAGTGCTACACAAGACTCAATCATGAATGCACACAACAAGACTCAATTTACTTATGCAAAGATCAAACGTGCACTCAAAGATTCAAGTTGTGACTCACCAATATCAAAGAATCTCATGCTCACAATACTTGCTTCAAATGCAAGTTCAAGCTCAACCAAAGTGTTCAAATGCCCTCACACAAGGAATGATTCCATATTCGCACACAAAGGTTTAATTATTTAAAGTTCCAGAATCAAAAGCAACGCTCACACTTACAATGAAGAACACAATGCATAATTTCACCCATAGGTTTGCCTGTATTTTCCAATCAATACTCGCTTCAGCTCACTCAAGATCAAGAAGGTCTTGTCAAGGCTTGTAATGGGGCTGAGTGCAAAGGTATGATTATTTGGGCTCAGTGACTTTCATCCTTATGAAATGTGGTACTCACAACACTTCATTTCCTCTTCCTTCATCATTTTCTTTAGTACTCATAAGTCATCATATTATTCACTTTCCATGAATTGTTTAGAAACCCCATTTCTTTTGTACTTTATTCCACAACTTTCTTTTTCATTATTTTTCTTTCTTTTTTTTTCTCTTTTTTTTTAAATGGAGGGGTTCCATTTTTCTCAAAAGCATGGGTAAGAGGAGACTTTCGTTGAACTTCTTGACTTGCCCTTATCTTTTCACCACACCCCCAACTTAGGCTTTTGGCCCAATTTGGCTATTCAACTAACCACAACTTCATGAGGATTATGGGTGATGAATAAAGAAAGGTCTAGTTTTCATCAAGTTTCTTTCAAAGGAAGGTAAGGCTCAAGGGGTGTTACAAAGAGGTTCACACACTCACAAGGTAGGTCACAAAAAAGGTATGTGTCAAATTGGCTCACACTCTTAGAAGTTGCCTAAGATCATATCAAGAGATAGCATTACTTAGTTGACTGGACCAACAAGGCAAATTCTAGGATCCATCATGCATAGTTCACAGGTAAGCTCATCACACTAGACATTGACACTATAAGTCAAACAAGACTCCACACTTTCGCTAGTGTGCAATGATCATCACAAGAGACTCAATTCGATACTAGGCTAGTTATAACGAGATGCAAAGAGTTCACATATTGTTTATGCAGCTTCATTTGGTCTCATCGTAATCGCGCATTAATGTTCGTTCGATTGAGAGCACTATTCAAGTCATCGTTATTGATCGAAACTGAGACTCAAATTTTGTAAAAGAACTTCAACACACGAGAGGTGGAAAATTTTTTTGAATGGGTCAAAATTATTTTGCAATTGCATTCAAAATGAGCCACAAGCTCAAACATCCACAGAAAGCAGTATTTAACACAATTATAGCTTACAATCCAAATACATAAACAAAACAAAATTCACGAATAGCACACAAAGGTGGGCCTCACCCCATCACAAATAAAAGCAATTTGTCCTCAAATGCAATTCACACAGAATCCGAAATGTAAAATAAAAAAGCCAAAGAGGGAGGTAAAGAGAAATCATGTCTATGCAGTCTCTCCATCCGTCGGGGCATTAGTGCTCGATGTGTCATCCTGGAATTTGATAATGGTCCCCGGAGTCTCTTCAGTAGATTCAGCGGCAGCTGACTTACTGAGATTGTCCAAGTCATGAGCTGCCAGAAAAGAGTGGATAATTGTGAAGAATCCACGTCTCCACGAGGGAATAGTGGGGTCTCGGGGATTTGTTCTATTTTTTGTACTGGCTTCTTTCCCTCATTATCCATTTTGGGAGGATTTATTGCCTTTGTATTTTTCTCAAAAAATTTTACTCTTGTTTGTCGGGGTGGCATATCTCTTCCAGTTACTTTCGATCTAGCCATTTCTGCAAAGCTTTGAGAAAAAGTTAGAAAGTATTCAGACAAAAGCAAGGCCGTTCAATTGCAGAGTCACTTCACCAAACTAGTTGGCGAAGCATTCAACTACTTAGGCGGTGCGCCGAGTGCAGTACACAGAGAATACAAGGGTACAGACAAATGGCGAACATGAAGCCTTTCGGTGAGGCACCGAATGCGTTTGGCGACATCATGTTTCTCGCCAAAAGTTACAGAATTCAACATCACATTTAACATTGAATTCAAGGCGAGATGGGGACTTTAGGCGATCCGCCGAGTGGTTCAGCGAGCTCAACCAAGCTCGCCAAACGGCTCAACGTACCTATTTTCAACTCATCTTCTCGAATTCAACCCCGCAACCCCGAAAGCAAAATCAAAATATGCAATAGCCAAATTAAGCTCAGAACCAGCGATACTTATGCATAACCCACGATTTTTCATCCACTATAGGGCACAATTTTCAATAATTAACTATTTAACTCAATACGGTCAATATTATCGAATCAAGGCAGGTGAACAAAAATTTTAATCCTACCAGAGAGGATCAACACACATCATCAAAGTAATGTCATCGCATTTGAGCACAACTTTTGATAAAAGGAACGTCGGGCTCGGAAACCAACATTAGATGCTGATTAAGATACTAGGGAGCAACGCAATCCAGATCCAAGCACAATTTATTAACCAAAACACAATATAGATGTAGCGATATTGAGAATAAAACTAGGTGCGAGTTTGATAAGTTTGAAAATGAGGAAGAGCATAGGAAATTAAAACTTTTAAACCTTTGGCTTGAAAACCTGTCTAGTTCTCTCCCACTTGGCGACATTAGTCGTGAGCGCTGAACCATTCAGCGCCATGTCGAGCAATCACCTTCCTCACCGAGTTTTATAGAATTCCCCAATTAATGTGGGGATCCAAACGGCGATACAAATCGGGGTCGCCGAGCTGATCGGTGACTCGCCATTCATTTCTTTAGGACCGCCGAGTTGTACAGACCCCAAACCCAAGCTGGATTGGATCGAACGGCAATGTGAGTTGGGTCGCCTAATACTTTGGCGACTCGCCAACCGACATTTCCCTCGCCAATCTTTTTCTTTCCAAATGATTCTCACACTTCTTCCTGCACAATTAACACACCGTTATTTTATCAAAGCAACATAATGCAATAAAGGGTTTTGGGTAGCCTCTCAAACATCGCCTTAGTTAACGTCGTTGCACGACGCAGGTTAACATCTAGTCCTCATCCTCGGATTCGGCCATGGTGTAACTAGGTGAATCCTCGGCAAACGGTGGATAGCGACCTGGTATCAAATAACCTATCTGGGCATCTTGCAGCTGAATTGTCATGGAGCTAAGGTTGACGTTTCATTTAGCATTTCAATGTTCTCTTTCATTTCATTCAACACCTTGTCCTGTGCTTAAATTTTATGTTGAATGAGTGAGAGAACTTCATCATTTTGCACACTTTTATGCTTCTTCCTATTTTTACACTCTCGTAGGGAGAAGTGTGTGTCCTTTTCCGTGGCTTGTGCTTCCAACTCCATGACTCGTTTGGACAGAATGTCTACTTGAGCTACTAGTGCGTCCCACTCGTGTTTCTTTTGGGATTTCTTGTTGGTTTCAACCATGCCATCAATGAGATTTGCTACTACTTCTTAGGGCTGGTGTAGCATACCACCCGTGAAAAGTTGATCGGCGATACTTCTATTTTCGGGTCCAAGAACCTTATAGAAGCATTCCAGTACGGCTTTGTCAGTTATCCCATGAGATGGGCATGGTTCTAGCACTGCTTGAAACTTAAGCCACATTTCCTGAATGGTTTCATCCCCTACCTGTTTGAACGTTAGGAGGTTGTCCCTAAGGTTCAACAGTTTCAAGAGAGGGTGATCTGTTTGATACTTATAATGATCCTTCATATCCATGTTTCTACTTCAATACACAAACAAGCAAAATGAAACTAAAAGTAAAGTAAGTGAACAACAATTAAGAAGAACAAAAATTTTACTAAACTATGAATTCTCAACTAACACCACTCCCGGAAACGGCGCCATTTTGATGTTTGCATAATCGAAACACAACTTCCAATGCAAGTGTCTATGATCGTACAATAGTAAAGTAACCAACCAAGGGTTGGGGTCGAGTCCCAAGGGAGTGTGCTTGAGAATTATTAGAAAAATAAAATTAAGTTCTAATTAGTCATAGCTAAAAACATTATCAAATATAAACATGTTAAATCTAAGGGGTGACGCAAGCGTCAATTATCAATGGGGGTTTGTGACAAGTAAGCAAAAATGCAAAGAGTACTAATCAAGGAGAGAGAATTCTTGGGATGTTATAGGAATACGGGTTAGACTAGACTATTGGGTACATGCTTTTGATAGTAAATCCACTGAGTATTTATGACTAGGCTAGACTATAGTGGGGGTAAATTCTCTCTCGAGCAACTTACCCTGAATCAAATGGGTTCCTCTCGGACATCCACTTGCCGCATTTGAAGAACAACCTCTGCCTTAGCCCACTCACTCTCTCGAGCTGAGTGTGTGGGAGAAGGACTAGGGTACACTCTCTCGAGCGGAACCTCATGTCGACCCACTCCCACCGGCCATCAATTTAGTAGTCTTAGTTTTACGACCTCTATCTCGAGCAAGCCGAAAACACAAAGGTGAAATCGTATTTGCAACTACAATTTCATTAAGTTCCACCACAACTACTAAACGAAATCACATTTACACAACAAATAAACCAATAACAAGCAAGACCCAACAGATAATCTAACTCATATTCACAAAATCACACCCCAAGAATTGGAGTTTTAGCTACACATGTAAAAGAGAGAGAAATTTATACCAATATGAGTTTGCATTCAAATGGGTATGAAAATTTAAGACTCAAAACAAGCAAAGAGTGAAGAATCCACAAGACCAAAGTCCAAATTCTTGAAGTTGAAACCCTTTGAATCTCCAAGTTCTTCAAAACCTCCTTCAAACTTAGAACTCAAAATTCTATGTTAAAAATTATATATTAAAAATCTGATATTAAGCTACAACTCTCAACGAGTATTTATAGTTTTCAAAAATTTGTACTGCAGCGGATCATTCGGCGTCGTTAATCGAGATTGCCAATCAACTCAGTGATCCGTCCTTTGGTAGGTTTCATCGTCGTCTTGCTCTATCCTTCAGCATCGTCATGTTTTGGATTATTGAGTGACATAGTACTGCTTCGCGGAACTGTTCGGCGATACGTCGACTGCTCTTTTTCACTACCGATTTGATCCTTTCTTTTAGGGCTCAGCAGACTAGAACAAAAGGCGAGGATACGACCTTTTGGCGACTCGCCGAATGGGTTCGGCGATTCTCAGATCTTCATTTCTTCGTTCTTTCAGCTAACTTTGTTCCTTTTTTGCTAAGTAGTGTCCATGCTTTCCCTCAAAACTCCAAATACCTGAAACTTAAGAGTTTTCATCAGATATTGAGATAAAATATGCATTTGAGGACACTAATTCTATCAAAATATTTCCCTAAATGAGTCCAATTTGTGGACTCATCAGAGTACAATGGTATATTGTTGTACGAGAACACAAATGATATTCAAAACTGTAATAATAATAGGGGCCGGTATCAAGTTATTACGTTATTCTATGACAGTTTGAGAGAGAATGATGAGGGTGAGAAGGGGTGTGTCTATTTTAAAGAATCAATTTCACAATGGAGCGATTGACTACAGAAGTCATCCATCTTGTGAGCAGATCAGTGAATAAGTATAAGGAAACAGATATGGACTTAAATATAAAGAAAGAAAGATGAACTTACATATGATGTTAATTGACCTTTTAAAAACCTATGATAATGTCTCGAGGAAAGTCCTCTAGAGATTCCGGGAGGCAAGAGGTGTACCGTTGACCTACATTAGGGAACATGTATGATGGAACGTAGACTCAATTAGAACGATGAGAGGAGAAATATTGAAGCACTTCCTAGTTTATATGAGATTGCATTAGGGATCAATTCTTAGCATGTTCCTATTTATCTTGGTGATGAATGAATTGATGCAATATATTCAAGATGAGATGTCATGGTGTATATATTTGCAGATGATATAGTACTGATCGAAGAGACACTCAATAGAGTTATGTTAGATTGGAGGTATGGAGACAAACTCTAGATTAATCTAATGGGTTCATATTGAGCAAGACTTAAATAAATATTTGGAGTGAAACTTTAGTGATATTGCAATGCATGAGGCAAGTGTGCAAATGAGGTTTGATGCACAGACAATCCTAAGAGAGATAGTTTTAAGTAGCTTGGGTTTGTCATCCATGAAAGAGGGGACATCAATGGGGATGTCACACATCGTATTGACATGGCTTGGATGAAGCGGAAACTTGTATTTGGAGTCTTGTGTAATAAAAAAATACCACATGAACTTAAAGGTAACTTTTATAAAGTGGTAGTGGACATACTAAAAGTGATAGTATTAGGAACAAGGATATCATGGATAAAATGAGGAAAGCGAGACTATGATCATTTGAAATACGGAAGAGGAGTTAGTATTACAAACACTACAAAAAAAACATCTTTTAGCGGCAATAAATATACACATTAACAAAAAGTGTTAAAGTCTTTACTGGCATTAGTTAATTGTCATATGATTCAATGTCGCTAAAGGCTTTAGGGACATATACAAAGAGTGTCAATTGCCGCTAAAAGTACATATTTAGTGGCAATTAAGCTATTGTCGTTAATTAATTGCCGCTAAAAATCATTTTTGAGGTAATGAAACTTTAATACTAACATGTATTGCTATGTTGAGTTTTGAGTTTACTCACAATTCAAGAGGCTCAACTCGTTATAACCTTTTAACATGTTTATGTCATCTTTTAGTTTTCATAATTCAAGAGGCTCATATCAATTGATGATTTTGCAATCCCATTCAACTATTTGAAGCTCAAGAAATGAAGTTAATTTTCGAGTCAGAACAAAAAGGGGTCAAATATAATTTAAATCTATCAACAAAACAAGCTTTCTTCAACAAACTTTATATCTTAAAGCCAAAAATGCCTCAAGATAAGGAACAACTACTAATGTGGAGCATGATCCAGAAATCCTTGTCATACAATATCTTTCAAAACTCTTTTTTTAAACATGATCTTATAAGATGAAATAAAGTAAAGAAAATAAGCATCTTTTTGTTTCTGCACCTTTTAACTTCTTCATATAAACTTATATATGAAGATTTAATTTTTGTGTCAAATCATAGCCTTAAGTGATTTATTTAATACATGGAATCCATGGGGGACACCAACAATTACAAGTGAGGAAAAGAAAAGAATTTATGCACTTCCTTCTCTCTTTTGTTTTCTACTTTTCTTTCTTTAGCGTTGCAAATGTACATTGTCACGCGCTCAAAGGTGTGACCTAGTAATTAAATAAACTAGGTACAAATCTTGTAGATTAGGATTTAGTTCCTAACTAAGGCAAAACAAAAAATGAAGAAGGTGATTTCTTCCCATTTAGACCGAAGTCGTGGTAGATAGAATCACCTAATTATTACGTTGATAATGTAACAAGTATCTGATGAAATAATTAATCAAGGTGAAAGAAATATGATCCGAACACCACTATAAAAAAAAAAAGATACCTTTGCTATCTTATTGTGCATTTTAATGTAAACACCATCCAAGAATTTGAACTCTATGGTGTTTACAAATCTTGAAAAGATATTAATTTGCATGTGAAGTGAAGGATTGATGAAATCTTTTATCGAACATAAACGTCTCCTCCAATGTCAAATAATAAGAAAGAATATGAGAAACTTATAATTGGATACCTTTTGTTTGGGAACTTGTTGAGCTAGAAATGGAGATACATACAATTAATATATTTTTATATATCAAATATCTTTATTGCCATATGCATTTTACAATTTTGAGGAATATTTTACGGCATAATACATAAATGTGTCATTTAATTTTGATTCTGCTTGTATTTATGCCTTCTAATTTTGGATCTGTATAAGTATGCACTTAAACTTGTATAAAATTGAACAAATAAACACATCCATCCTACGTGACATCCTACGTGGCGTTGTACATATATTATGCCATGTAGGATGCGTGTGTCTACTTGTTTAATTTTATACAAATTTAAGTGTCTACTTCTGCACACTAAAAATTGAAGAGCATAGATGTCAACTGAAACTAAGTTAAAGCCATAACTATGTATTATACCAATGAATTATTGTACATTATGAATGCTGATATTTATTTGGATTTGACTTATATACACCGTCTAAGTTTTATTTTTATTTTTTACATTATCAATATATTTGAACATGTTTTGATACCAAAAAAAAAATTGCCTTATTTTCAAGTTATTTATAAACGTTTTTATGTTATGTTATCCATGTATATAGAAGTTAAACTTTATTTATAAAATAGGTATCGAAACATGAATAACTCATAATATAGAAATAAAATCATCATAAATAATATTATATGAATTGGAGAATTATAATTTTTAAGAATTAAAATACTCAAATTTTCACAATAATTAAAAGATGAAAAAGAGGAGATGAACTCTATTTTATAATCAAGAATTTCTTGAAAGATATGATTCCAAGAACAATACAAGAACTCTTGGTCCTACCCTCTTTGGAAAGCAAAAATATACCAAAAGCTAGCTTTAAATCATTAAAAAGAAGATCCAATAATAATTTTAAATAAGTTTTACGTTAGAAATTAAACCTACAAATTTGCGAATTCAAAAGCACTTTTTATAGAAAAATAAATTTGTCTTTATTGGTAAATAATAATAATAATAATAATAATAATAATAATAATAATAATAATAATAATAATAATATAATAATAATAATAATAATGATGATGATGATGATGATGATAATAATAATAATAATAATAATGTTTACACATAAGTTGTATGTATAAGTCAAAACTCAATTAGAAATTAGTACTAATTACTGTCAATATTTGGTTAAACAAAAGGAGCTAATTTTTTTGGTAATTTTGTCAACTCAAACAAAAGGTCACATTATAATTAAAGCATATTATGAATAATCTCCACCAAGCCGCCCACTCACACTCACCTTATAGTGGAGTTTGTGGCAAAGTTTTCCATGTCCAAAACAAGAAGAAAAAGCTCATAAAAAAAATATATTATTTTTTTAAATAAAAAAGGTATATATTATTATATGATGGAGATCCTCTCTGTTATCTTTTTTTTTGTCCGTTTTCTCTTCTTCATTAACATCCGGAGATAATTACGACAACAATATATTCAATATAATTACATAATTATGACTTGACGTAATCTTCTTCAATACTTTTGTGTGATAAAGAAATTGTTTCTAATAAATTTTCAACTTAAAAGAGAAGTTATCAAAGTAGAAATTAAATGCAAGAAACTATGATAACCATATAATTAAATATAATGCAAATAATGTACCAACGTAACACATATAGAAGAATAAGAAACAATCCGACTATGAAATGCTACTACTACTAAAGAGAAGAGGGGATGTGATAAGTCCCTCTGCCTTTTTCATCCAAAATGCGATAACACTCGATTGCACGTTAACCTTCTATCTTTTATTACTTCTATTTAAAATCACGTCTTTATAACATTGACCTTTATTACTTCTATTTAAAATTACGTTTTTATAACATTGACCTACGTACCTTTCTAAATTTTCGCTCAAATATTTATTTCATCTTATTCCATTATTCCACAAGTAATTTCTTCTTATTTTTTCCCTTAAGATAGACGATGAGTCAAATGTATTCAAATTTGATATTTATACAAACCTTTTTTTAATCTTAATATTTATACTAACCAACGAATACAATACATGTATTTTTCATTTACCTATAATTAAGTAATATTTATTTTTCACTTTAATTTTTAATTGTTAAGCTTAAATTGCTTGATATATAGAGTGTATATATATAAATGCAATACCCAACACCTATTGACATGGCTAATTTGAATTTGCGTTGAGTAAACCTAGCAAAAGATAAATTTCAGCATCATGAGCCATGGTTGAATGGTTGAGATCATCTCACCCTTAATTAGAGGTCGCATGTTCTAATCCTAAATACGAAAAAGATCTTATTGGGAGTGTCGCCCTCATAAATGGACCCTGCAATGCATCGATCGAATCTGAATAAGTTGGATTTCAATATGATATCGAATACAAATAAACATATATATAAAAAAAAAATCCACAACATCCTTTTGAAAATCAACTCATAATTTAATATATATCATTTTTACGTCCCAATCAAACCGTCTGTCCACTCTTTTTTCTATTGTTTATTTTTCCTTCTATTGTTAAGC
>JAJOOI010007066.1:0-34844 GCA_029582585.1 Solanum bukasovii
ATATATTGAATCCCTTCTTTTTTCGTACCAGTGGCAGAACCACATGTATCCCAGGGTCGTATGTACTACTTTTATATATATATATTGAATCCCTTTGATTTTTTCGTATATTTCCATTGAAGCAAACTAAGTCTATTGTTTAAGTGAAAAAGGTTAGAGGGTCAGACCCATTCAAGTGTAGAAGGATATTGGCTGCGTAGATGGATCCAAATGGATTTTTAAGTCATCAAAAAGAAAAAATTAATGGTCAAGAATCTGCAATAGCTGGTTGACTTGTAAAATTATATTTTTTGGAATGTGTTTATGTGCACTTATTGGAGTTTTGAGGTCTAAAACTCGGTTTAATGTTTTCTTTTTTCTTCTCATGATGGTGGTGTGCGTGCAATTTGGGAGCACCTCGACTATTCCACTACCATGTGCTACTTCCATCGTCAGAAGTATCGAGTAACTCTACTCTCTAAGACATAGGTAGATGGGATGAAATCACCTAGTTTTTTTTTTTTTTGGTCATGGTTTTCCTGGTACATCATTGGACCTTGGCCACTACACCACAACCTTAGACATTTCCTACCTTGACTTCAATTAAATGTTATTCAAGGTTGTCTGTAATCATTACGAGGTTGATAGTTCTGATTTCCCTTAACAGTGTGTGTATAGTGATCTTCATATTTTTATGATACTTAACTTTCAAAATAACAAAAAAGTGCTTAGATGGATATAACATTTAGTGCGTCATTTATCATAGCTGGAGAATTATTATGATTGCCCAATTCTTTATGAGGCATCACAAGTTTACGCCTCTTTTAAAAACCTATTTTTCCCCATCAGGAAGAGAAAAGTTAAAAAACTGTCGCAGCCGGAGATATATGTGCTAGGATAAGGCTTTTGAAACCATTTTGGCGTCTTCATAGTCTTGCAGTAGTTTGGTCCACTTATTCTGCCTGTCCAACTTACTCTGTGATAACTGATAAGAGACTACTATATGATGAAAATGTATATGATGGTTTCGGACTTGAAGACAAGCCAAAATAGTTTTAAATTGAGGGAAATGAATGTATATTTTTCTTTTTAATGGTTTCTGGTTAATTTTGTCTCTTTTCTTGATTGAAGAATGCATCCTTCTGTCAGTGACATTGTCTTTGTTAATCTTTTACCTTTTTGTTAAGTTGCAGAATGTGCAGGGAAGATGTCTTCATCAGAATGTGGAACAAAGACTAGGGGCGTCGTGCTTGCCAGAGCGCCACAAAAATTCCTCTGAACTTTGGCCTCTGGCACGTCGCGCCAGCTAGAGCGCCTCAGGAAATTCTCTAAACTTTGAGGGCTGGCGCTCCGCGCCTCTTAGAACGCCAGGGACGCCAGTTCTCCCCATTCGTTCCCCACCTTTTCGTACGTGTTCCTTAGCAATGTACCTATGTTTTCTAGTTGATTCCAACACTCTAAGGTACATCTAAACATCATGAGATCATGAACCTTGAATCTAGAATCCAACTCAAGGAAAATTAGGATCAAAGTCAAGACAAGTAAGAATCAAATCAAGAGAAGTTCTTAGAGTTTTCCAAAAGTCTTTTGCAAACGTTTTAACTTTGTTTTAAGACTTAAGTTTTGAGTTTAGTAAAAAGTAAAGTTGAAAT
The DNA here is from genome assembly GCA_029582585.1 of Solanum bukasovii. Classification (NCBI taxonomy): domain Eukaryota; kingdom Viridiplantae; phylum Streptophyta; class Magnoliopsida; order Solanales; family Solanaceae; genus Solanum; species Solanum bukasovii. Next base: position 1,632 of record JAJOOI010007066.1, read on the forward strand.
TCATTTCTTCAAAAGTATATGGGGACTATGTATTCCCAAAGAGATTTAAAATGTTTTCACATTTAAATAAGAACGGAAACTGAGATTTCCAAAGAGCCTTCGGGCTAGTTTTCAGAAAAGAGTAATCACTTTCTAAATGAAGCAATAGAGGAAACTTTGATTTCCAAGATAGCCTTTGAAATAAGTTTTTGAGAACTAATCTCAAATCACAGAAGAAGTATGTTTTTAAACATAAGAGCTAGTATGTTTTGGGAGTAGTATTGAGCACTAAATTGGGGGCGAGCATGAGTTTAGATAACTCACGTCTCCAAAAACCATGTAGCCACCATGGGTAGAAAAGGGTCATACTTTTTAGATGAACCCTTTTCACAATAGACTAGTGGATCCACTTAGTAGTTCAGGTCCTATACCTTTGGCCGGGTATAGGGTGCGCTGGCAGCGTGAGGTAGATCGTTGTATCATCACTATAGCTCTTATGTGATGGTTGTCGGTTAGAGAAACTCCCACAGAAGTTATTGTATTTTTATATACATCAGGTTATTGTATTTTTGCATACATTTCAAAGTTATGATCGTATCATTGTATATACACAGAGTTGACATCATGTTTTTAAACAACTTTTCTTTATATTGCACTTGTTTTAAACTGCTTTATATTGAAATGAGTTCAGTTAAGGTAAGTGTTTCTTTCAGATTCTCGTTCAAGCCTATGTTGTTTTAGCACTCCAACTCGCATACTCGTATATTCAATGTACTGATGACAGTTGGCCTGCATCTTCTTATGATGCAAACGCAGACACAGGTAACTAGGATCGACATTTCAGCGCACCGTTGATCCAGTGAGCAGTTCAGAGTCAGTCGGTGAGCCTCCTTGCATTCCGGAGGATCTATTTTCATTGCTTTCTAGTTAGTTCATTAGGATGTTGTGGGGTTTGTCCCAAAATCCATCTAAGTTGTTTTAGAGGCTTCATAGACAGTTAGATGTTAATCCTTTGAATCTTTTCATTATCATCTCTTATTGTTAAAACTTGGGTTGCCACTTTTGGCAAAGTTGAATGTTTAATCTTTAAAACATTCTCAGTTATTTTATTATCTAGTTCAGTTAAGTTCATTGATCATTATAGATATGAATATTGTCTTCCGCTGAGTTAAGTAAGTCAGATCAAGGGTTCGCTTGGGGCCAGCAATGGCTTTTGAGTGTCAGTCCCGCCCAGGGTGTAGGCTCGGGGCGTGACATTCTTCTTCATTCTTTATACATCACAATCTCAAAGCACAACTTTTGTTTTTGACTAGGAATTAGGTTAATTCTCATAGATTTGTTAGTGAATAATTGTATTTTGTGATAATTTTACTAAAGGAAGAATCTAAAAATAATTTCGGATAAACCTAAATAAATAAATCCTTAAGTTATGTTTAGGTTATTTTGGTTGATTGTTTCTATCTTTTCTATTTTTTTACTTTGTTAAAGAAATTTTGGTTGTTAATCAATTTTTAGGTTTGGTTGTAATTGCAGCTTTATGAGTATGGTGGTTCTAGGTAATGGGTGAAAAAAAAGAGGAAATTGAAAACGGCGAAGAAGATTGATCAATTTTTGAATTTGGTGAAGATGACAACTTTATGAGTGTGGTGACATTGGGTAATGATTTTGAAAAAAAAGAGTGGAAATTGAAGATGGTGAAGAAGAAAAAAATTATATTAGAAATGGTGATGGTGATATTTAGTGGTGGATGACGAAGAAGAAGAAGAATTGTAGGTGATATGGCAGTAGTGAAGATCAAAGAATCAATAGTGAATAAGGTAGCCGTATATGGTTTTTTCGTGAGATAAAAGATGGAGTGGATGAGATTTTGTGTCACAACCTAGGGGTACACCCTAGATGTAACATGGCATACTTGACCCCGAAGGGTCTCATACAAGCTCTTAACATATCATAACATAAGATAATAGAAAAGTAAGGAAAGTTTTAAAAAAAATTATCCATACAATTGAAGTCTTTCATAAAAGCAAGCGGAAGTCTTTACTACACTTTTGTCTCAAACCATCTAATACAACTTTGAATAAAACTCTTGGGACATAGCCCATACAATAGTTTCAACATGAAAATAAAGACATAAAGGAAATAGTGGGTTTTGTCCTCGAAGCTATGAGGACTCACCAACTCTTGAACTCCTTTGCTCCTTAGAAACTTAGCTTCAAGATTGGAACTCAAATCTCTGAACCCTACATTTGATGAGAATGTAGAAAAAGTATATGTTAGTACAAAATGTACTAAATATGTTAGCTATCATAACATCATAGGAGCATGAGATAAGGGTTAGTCAACATATATAAGACATAATCCATAATCATATGAAATACTTCACGAAACATCAATTATAAGCATAAGAGACAATATCATAATCATAAGTAAAGTCTCTAACATAAGCATGATATAAGTATTATTCAACTCTTAGTCATTCATATCATAATAAGACCACTCTCAAGTAACCTTAAAGCATACTTGTGCAATGCATGAATGACATCCCATAATACCATCCAAGCTAAGTATCCATTTTTGGTCATCTTAAACATAGTCCATAATCATAGTCAAGTCTTAGGCTTTCCTATCATAAGAGCACTATACTCCTAAGTAACCTCAAAGCATGTTTGTGCAATGCATGAATAGCATCCCATAATACCATTCACAATAAGCATAACCTTGAAGTCACCATATGCATACTTACCATTCATTTGGTCTCATTCTTAGCTTACTTCATATAGACAAGGGAACTATCACCTTTAGTCAATCATATCATGAAAGGCAACTATAGCAACAACCCAAGCTAAACATACATCATATAAGAGAACACTTCATAAGTAGCTTCAAGTCATACTTGTGCAATGCATGAATAACATCCCATAATATTATTCATACTAAGTACCACCTTAGGATATCATACCCAAATGATTACTATTTATCATTCTAGACCACCAAAGAATAGCACCCTATTAGGCTAGACCAAGCTATCATCCTGCTAACATAACTATATTATGCTAAACTAACTACCTTGGAAGGCATACTATCATGCAATCCCAAGCTATTCTAGGAAGGGTACAAGTGTTCCATCCTAGCTACCATGAAATAGTCTTAGACCAACTAAGTCATGCTACCCTCACAAGCACACTATGATGTTAATGCAAGCTACCCTTAGGAGAGTATGATTCCTCAATCCTAAGCTACCCTTAGGAGAGTATGTGTCCTCAATCCTAAGCTACCATGAAATAGTCTTGGCCTAACCAAGTAATGCTATCATGAAAGCATTCTAAAATGCTAGTTCAAGCTACCCTTAGGAGAGTGTGGATCCTCAATGCTAAGCTACCAATATTGGTCTTGTCTTACCAAGTCAAGCTATACATGAAGGGATCATATGTCACAACTTCAAGTTATTCTAATCTAACATGCTTTGATTCATTTTAGGTGATTAGCTTTTCAACCTAGAGTCATTCTATGCGAGAGAACCTTGCATCTCCTAGCATATTTATGTCTAAGTGTGTAAGTGAGAATATGCTTTCAACAATACACAACAAGATCACATCATATTAGCTTTACTCTCAAATCCCTAACATTCATGGCTACAAGCCTTACTCACAAAGCTTTACTTCTTACAATCATTATTCATACCTAGATTTCAAGGTATTCTAATCACATTCTTCATTAGTAGGTGATTTTAGTCATAATTCATCATAAAGGTTCAATTTCAACCTTACTAGTCATGATCCATCATATACACTATAGTCTAATTCAATTCATGTCTATATGTTCCTAATCTTGAACAATTACTACACATGACATTAATTAATTTTAGAAGATCACCTATGAATCCTCAATTTCACCTCTCATGGCATAAACCCACATAATATCAATTCTATCACTTAGACTAGGGTTAACCATGGAAAATACATAATATCATAATTCAATTCTAAATAAATCATAATTAAGTATTATCCACTCAATTGGAATCATACTTAAACACTACCCACAATGTAGGAAGAAACCCTATCTAGAATTGGGTTTTGTCTTCACAATTGGGGGAAATCTGGGGGGCTCTATAGGTGAAAAATACATAGATGAATAAGCTAACATACCTTGATTCAAATCCCTCACAAAAGCTTGCAACTATGGAAGAAATCAGCCCTAGCTTCCTTCCTTCTTCCTCTTCCTCTTCCTCTTCCTCTTCCTCCTCCTCCTCTTCTTCTTCCTCGTCTTCCTCCTCCTCCTCCTCCTCCTCCTCCTCCTCCTCCTCCTTCTTCTTCTTCTTCTTCACTTAGAGAGAGAATTTCTTGAGGGAGAGTAAGTTTTGGGGTCTTGAAATTATGTCTAGAATTAATGTATTTAGGGGTCTATTAGGTTTATATGGCTGGTCTAATAACTAATTAACCGACCTCACTTAACCCCTAACTAATAATGAATTAACCCCTAAGCCCCAACTTAAAATAATTTCAATTAAAATCTAATCCCACCCACGAGACCACACCCACGGATCGTGGGTGGGTCCACGAACCATACTGGCCACTCGTGGGTGATGGTCTGGGGCTCAACATGCAGGGGGAACTAAGGCCTTGACCCACAACCCCTTCCCACGGGGCATGGGTCCATCCACGGCTCGTGGATGCCCTTCGTGGGAGGCCACTATTTTTGACAGCTTTTGGGCTGTTTTTAGGGTCCTCCTCAAGGACTCTTTGGTTGGTCCTTGGGGGTCTTACCTTGACGTCCTAATCCTAAAACCCTCATTCTAAGTACGGGAAATCATTTTACGATTCTATTTCTCATATCGAATCCTAAAACCCTAACACAGGGCTCTAGAACTCTCTAGTTTTAACAAAAAAAAATGAACTCTCTAGTTTAGCTTAATTACTAGTTTCGGGGTATTACATTCTGTGATGAAAAAGGTATAATTATTAGAGAATTTTAATAATTAATTAGAGATTAATTAGAGTAAAATATTGTTAACAAAAGAAAAGTAATTAATAAAGAAATAAAATATTTTTTTTTATAAAAAATCATTTCTGACATGGCACTAACGTAGCGTTGATGTGGTGACGAGTGTATTACACCACACCCTGTGAGAGCAGTATTACACGTATCAGGGTGGTACTAAATTCACTTTCTAATGGTGTGTAATAGGTCATCATGATAGTTTAAGCGTGTAAGTCACTTTTCGATGTAAGTTCAGGGGGAAATTTATGCCTTTAGTGGTATAGAGAATCATAAGATAGCATCATAAGTTCTTAAATTTTGGGATTTTCATAACTCATAGTTCTAAGGTCATAAATCATAATATAAGTATTCCAAGAAAATATTAAGAGATCGCCGAAGAGTTATCAAGAAGTTATAAAGAAAATCATTAAAGTAGTTCTCAAGATAAGAATTTCTTCTTTTGAGTAATCATACATAATTTCATGTAGAAGATCATAGAAAACACATGTGTAAAAGAATTATCAAGAAATTAAAATACTTTCATAGAGGAAATCTTGTAAAAACTCATGGGTAATTAAAGAATTATCAAGAAATTAATTGAAATACTTTTATGGAGAGTTCTTGGGGGTTCATGAAGAATAAGAGCAATTCAAGAATATGGAGTTTCATTCTAACCCTAATTCATTCATGAAGGATTCTTTTGATTCATGAAAACACAGTGTGGGGAAGAACAAGGTGTTACACGTGGAGATAGTCTTACCTACTTTAATGATGAAACTTGATGAAGAACTTTGGAAGATGAACTCTGGCCTTGAAGTTTCTTGAAGTTCTTGAGCGTAGGAATTTATGAGTGAATGAGATGATGTAATTATGAAAAATTGATTTTTTACACGTTTAAAGCCATTTAGATATAACTCCCTCCAAAGATTTTCAAGACAAGAATACCCTAAAAAATAAAAACCAGAGTTGGAAGATGAAATTTCATTTAAATAGGCAGTGAGGTTTGCTTCCACTCTGTCATGGACCGGGTCATGGACTTCCACCGGATTGGAGCATCTTTGATAATAAGTCATTATGTCTCACGTACTTCGGACTCTCATTGACAAATGGTCGATGGAGTTGGAAAGAAGACTCATCGACCTTTAATTTGAAGGGTTATAAATCACCTAACTCTTCATATTATAAGAGATATGGTCATTTAAAGTTGACCCTTATATGAACTCATGTGAAAACTTAGTCAATAGGAAGGGTTTGAACTTGACTTTGTGATAGAAATTCCTTATGACTCTAAACCACATCTGATACACTTCTCACACATAGGAATGAACCTTAACACATGTATAAGTAGGATATAATCCGACTCAAGGTAATACACTCATGACGAATGATCCAAATCTTTAGCATAGAATTTACGAGGTGTAACAACTACACTAGTGGTGGTAATTTTAGTCCATATTTATAAAATCAATCCATTTTATTCATAATTCAATGAGTTGGATCACTTGTATTTCGGTTGGATATATATGGATTTCAAATCTATTGTTAACCTATAAGATCGACACAATATAGGTAAAATACAAGTATCCATATTTGACCATGGTAAGCCAATTCAAACTTGATATATTTCTGTAAGAAGGAACCAAAAATACATATTTTAATTAATTGAAGGTTAAATATATTGAGTCATTTTCTGGAAATTTGTATTATCATATCCGTTCCTAATAAAATCACGTTTGTCTCTTCTTATGCTTTCAGATTAGTTTTATTTACTGTTTTTTCACTTTTTTTTTCCTTTTACTTTTTCCATTAGTTTTCTTCCAATGTTTTAATGCAAAAATAAAGAAATATAAATCGATCAGAAGAAGTCATTTTTTTTAAAAAGTGCAACGAGGATTATTATACACCATCTTATCCTGCAAAAAATTTTAATTTTTTTTTTTGTAAAATCGGACCACAAGACTATTGTACGCTACCTTACCCTGCATTTCTACAAGAAACTGTTTTCTTAGCTCGAACTTATAACCCCTAGACAAGCTAAGTCTGAAATTGAATCTTATAACTGGTGATGAATATATCTTTTGTGAGTTTGTATGATATCTTTTTATTTATTTATAGAGTTTCATGAAAATAATGTTATTTTTCTTTTAATTTTGTTTTAACAGATTTATTTGACGATTTAAGTGCGGAATGTAATTATACATTTATCATATCATAATTAATAAATACACTTTAAAATATATTTTGAAGACATGAAGAAAGAAATAGATAAGAAGAAGTAAAATAAAAAAGAAAAAGAAATGAAGAAGCTAAGAACTTAATACAATTCTCCACGAATGAAAAAGGAGTAAAAATGAGTTAAATCATTTTATTCCATATATTTGACCAAATTCATTTTTACTGAATTAGCATTCAATTCATTTTAAATGTATTATATTTATCCAATAAATAAAATTTCAAAAAATAAGTTCATTTTAGAATTGTAAAATGAGAATTGTCTTATTAGGATTTGAAATTAAGTAGTGATAGTTCTTCACTTAATTCATTAATCAATTGAAGGACTTAGAATTCAAGTTAGTCCTTTTAATAAATCACAACTTATATAAGTGCTTTTTATTTTTTTATGGTAAATATTTTATTAATTTTATACAACTTTAAATTTTCATATAATAAAAGAAGTAAATATGGAAAAAATTAATAAAATTTCTTCTACTAGCTCTATGAAAGGGAAAAACAGAAAAATTAGGAAACAAAACTGCTACATAAAATTAGTACATTTTATTTATATTTTAATGAGTTAGATCAAAATATGAATATCAAATCTACTGTTAACTTATAAGAATATAGACAATAAATATACTTTTTAAATACTCCATTTTAAAGACATAAAAAAATAGATAAGAAGAACTAAAATAGGAAAAAAGAAAAATGGAAAAACTAAATAAAAGTCCATAAATGAACAAAGAAGGGTAAAAATGGGTCAAAGAATTGGTTGAAACGAGTTTATCCAAATTTATTTTTACTGACTAAAATTCAACCCATTTTTAAATATGACCCTATCTGCTCATTTATCATGACTCCTATACATACACTAAGAAAAGAGGTCACATTCAAGAAAAAAAACAGTGTGAAATAATTGTAATGGAGGAAAAACAAGCGAAATTTAAGTGGCAGAGAGGTAGAACATTGGGGAAAGGAAGCTATGGTTTTGTTTCATTGGCTTCTATTGATACCCCTTCTCCTATGATACCATCTCTCATTGCCGTTAAATCTTGTATGTTGAACCGCTCTCAGTCTCTTCGAAATGAAAGGGAATTCTTAAGAATGTTTGAGGATTGTCCTCAAATTATTCGATGTTTTGGATTTAATGTCACCTATGAAGATGACTTATATCTTTACAATTTGCTGCTGGAATTTGCCTCAGCTGGAAGCCTAGCTGATCGTATTAATGAACGAGGATTGCCTGAGTTTCAAGTCCAAAAGCACACAAAGAATATTCTTTTAGGGCTCAGTTTGATTCACAAAAAAGGGATCATTCATTGCGACATAAAGCCCCAAAACATTCTCCTTACTACTGATGGTGCTGATGGTATGGCCGAGGTGGCAAAGATAGCTGATTTCGGACTTTCCATAACTTTGGAGCAGAACAGGAAAGAGAACATGGGGCACCGAGGAACTAAAAGGTATATGGCACCTGAAGCTCTAATTAAGGAGAAGTACTACCCAGGAGTTGATATTTGGTCACTTGGATGCACTGTTTACGAGATGATCACTGGGAAACCCCTATGGGAATCATCCAATTCAGATCAGATGTTGGACCGAATTAAGTATAAGGAACCAAATATTGAGAATCCCAAACTGTCTACTGAGGCAAAAGATTTCCTGAATAATTGTCTGGTCAGGAATCCAAGTGCGCGTTGGAGTGCAGACATGCTCTTGAATCACTCGTTTCTGAAATCAGTTGACGATGTCCAGCCTCCAGATACGAAGAAGAGGCTTTGTGATGGCATGTCCTTGTTACGCAAGAAACGCACAAAGACAGCATTCAGGACACAGCCACACATTCGTGATTTGGTTATACAACTTGATTCAGATTCTAAAGACGGAAACTCGTGCCCAAATTAAAGCTGCTAGCTAGTTTCTGATTGACTATAGAAAGTTGGTTTGTAATGTATTTAAAGTAAGAAGTAGATGTGAGCCTGTGACTAAAATGATCTCAGGTGTAACCCCTTTAGTTTTAATTATCCTCAGCCTGTGAGCTGTGACTATGAATTATGTTCTTCGTCTCCATAATTATCCTTCTTGTGTTGTGTTGCATAAATCAGAATGTTATATGAAATATTCCAAACCATGTGTTATGTTCATCATTTGATTTTTGTGATTTAATCTTTGTAACTTTATTTTTTTTGGCATCTATCTTGACTCTCTAATTGAGTTTTGTTGGTATCTGTTAGGTTTCAGATCAATAATATTGAACATGACTGATACTCCACAAGAGTGGTTAGTAATGTAACTCATAATAAATGATTATATACTCCCTAATTAACAATGAGTTACTTAAATAGAAAAAAAGAGAAAAAGTTTAAATTTATCTATACAATACTCGAAATTGTTCAATTTTGCCTTTCGTTACATTTTTTTTTTGTCTAACTTCACTTGTGTGACCAGGTAAAAATCTCATTTTTTTCTTTATCGTTTAATTATATGTAAAACTTTATTAAAATCATAACAGAGTAGTATATATGAATCCATAATTTTAAATTCATAAAAATTAAATCATGAATTCGCCTTTATTTTCTCCCATTTATGTGAGCTTCTTAATTAATGCACTAATTTATTCATGGAACAAGGCAAAATTGTACATCTGTATATTATGCATCTTTAATTAAATGCATATGTTAGACTTGGACCAAGAATGAGGCAAAATTAAACTCTTTGTTATCTAGCTTAAAATGAAATGGACCTTTTATTATATTATATGATACTTATAATTAGCAAAGTCTAATGAACTTTTTATTACAAAAATAATTATTTTAACATTTTCTACTCTTTGTTATCTAGCGCAAAAGGGACGAAAAAATCATTTATGATGAGTTACTATTACAGTATTACTAACCACTTTTGTGGATGGTCAAATAAAATTCAATTTCAAATTATAGAAAATGTGAATAAGTTATCCTCCAAATTTGCTCAAGCATTTTGATAAATTATTCAACCTGAGCAATCTCAATTATTTAAAACTTCTGGTTCCTTAGTAAAGTTCAATGATTTTTGTTACTACAATTTACAAAACACAGTTAAGTACATTTCAATGATATATGTATTAAAACTGAATGATTTTTATGCTGCAAGAAATAATCTAGTAAAAATAAAATAAAAAATATGTAATCACGTGTGAAATCAATCCATTAAACTCTGCTGATTGGATGGTTATTACAAATTATTTTATAATGTATCATATTGTGTTGCTTTAATAAACATTATGAAAATTGAACAATTGATAGTTGAAGTGTGTTTTAATAAATAGTTGATCGATGATAATAGCTAGTTGTATTATGATGGTTATATATTGTTGATTAGGTATCAAATCTAAAGTATGTGTTTAAACCCTCAAATGGAAAATGAATCCAGCGACACCACTTTCATTCATAGAGCATATATATCATCAGGAGAATTCTGTATTATTCACCATCTATAATTGCAACTACAACAATGTTTTATGTCATCAATGAGATTAAGCCTTGCAATGCAGTGGATTAGCTTAACCAACTTATGGGTATACTTAAAGTCAGAAAGGTTTGCACTCTTTAACATTGAGTTTTATTTTCTGTATAGACCTCTTTGGGCTTCTTAGTAATACCTTATAGTACTTGATTAATTAGCACCATTATGCCCATTTGTTTTGTGTGTCACTGAAGTTGTTGATCTATATACCACAAATGGAAGTAAATTATAGTTGAAAATATAATGAATAAAAATAAATTATAATAAATATTTAGGCTAAGGCGCGAAAATTTCGCTCTTTAAATTCACTGTGGTTGCATGTGTCTTTTTTTAGTTTGTTTCTGTAGGCTTTTAGGTTTAGAGAATATTTTTCCTTTCGCGTCGTTTATTCATCTCATAATAGAGGTATATATAGATACAACTAATACTTTGTTGACAAGTAGAATTAGAGTAGACTTAGGACTAATACTTGACCCCTACTCCAAGATATATATATTTACATAATAGTTCTAGTTTCAACACTCTCCCTCAAGGCGGTGCATATATGTCTATCATGCCTAACTTGCCAATCATCTCATGGAAGACCTTCCCTGATACAGCCTTGGTGAGTACATCTCCCAGCTGACTTTCAGACTTGACAAATGGAAAATGTATAATCTTTTGATCTAACTTGTCCTTAATGAAGTGTCGATCAATTTCAACATGCTTAGTCCGATCATGTTGAACATGGTTCTGTGCTATTTGAATTGCGGCTTTGTTATCACAGAATAAGTTCATAAGAGATATGGTCATTTAAAGTTGATCCTTATATGAACTAATGCCAAAACTTAGTCAGTAGGTAAGGTTTGAACTTGATTCTGTGATAGAGATCACTTATGACTCTAAACCACATATGATACACTTCTCACACATATGAATGAACCTTAACATATGTATAACTAAGATATAACCCGACTCAAGTTAATACACTCATGACGAATGATTCAGATCTTTAGCATAGAATTTACGAGGTGTTACAACTACACTAGTGCTGGCAATTTTAGTCCGTATTTATAAAATCAATCCATTTTATTCATATTTCGATGAGTTGGATCACTTGTATTTCGTTTGGATATATATGGATTTCAAATCTATTGTTAACCTATAAGAGTATCGACACATATAGGTAAAATATAAGTATCCATATTTGACCATGGTAAGCCAATTCAAACTTGATATATTTCTATAAGAAGGAACCAAAAATACATATGTTAATTAATTGAAGGTTAAATATATTGAGTCATTTTCTGGAAATTTGTACTTCTTATGCTTTTCGATTAGTTTTATTTACTGTTTTTTCGCTTTTTCTTTTTCTTTTTCCATTATTTTTTCCAAATTTTTAATGCAAAAATAAAGAAATATAAATCGATAGGAAGAAGTCATTTTTAAAAAAAATAAAAATGCAACGAGGTTTATTGTACACCACGTTATCCTGCAAAAAATTTAATTATTTTTTTTGTAAAATCAAACCACAAGAATCTATTGTATGTCACCTTGCCCTGCATTTCGTCAAGAAATTATTTTCTTAGCTCGAAGTTATAACCCCCTAGACAAGCTATGTTTGAAATTGAATCTTATAAATGGAGATGAATATATCTTTAGTGAGTTTATATGATATCGTTTTTTTATTTATAGAGTTTCATGAAAATAGTGTTATTTTTCTTTTAATTTTGTTTTAACAGATTTATTTGACGATTTAAGTGCGAAATTGTAATTATACATTTATAATATCATAATTAATAAATACACTTTAAAATATACTTTAAAGACGTGGAGAAAGAAATAGATAATTAAGAAGAAGTAAATTAAAAAAGAAAAAGAAATGAAGATGCTAAGAACTTAATAAAATTTTCCACGAATGAAAAAGGAGTAAAAATGAGTTAAATCATTTTATTCCATATTTGACCAAATTCATTTTTACTGATTACCATTCAATTCATTTTAAATTTATTATATTTATCCAATAAATAAAATTTCAAAAGATAAGTTCATTTTAGAATTGTAAAATGAGAATTGTCTTATTAGGATTTGAAATTAAGTAGTGATAGTTCTTCACTTGATTCATTAATCAAGTGAAGGACTTAGAATTCAAGTTAGTCCTTTTAATAAATTACAACTTATATTAGTGCTTGTTATTTTATGGTAAATATTTTATTAATTTTATACAACTTTAAATTTTCATATAATAAAAGAAGTAAATATTGAAAAATTTAATATTTTATTGATGGCATGTCCTTGTTACGCAAGAAACGCACAAAGACAGCATTCAGGACACAGCCACACATTCGTGATTTGGTAATATAACTTGATTCAAATTCTAAAGACAGAAACTAGTCCCCAAATTAAAGCTGCTAGTTTCTGATTGACTATAGAACGTTGGTTTGTAATGTATGTGAAGAAAGAAGTAGATGTGAGCCTGTGACCAAGATGGTCTCAGGTGTAACCCTTAAGTTTTAATTATCCTCAGCCTGTGAGCTGTGACTATGAATTATGTTCTTCATCTCCATAATTATCCTTCTTGTGTTGTGTTGCATAAATCAGAATGTTATATGAAATATTCCAAACCATGTGTTATGTTCATCATTTGGTTTTTGTGATTTAATCTTTGTAACTTCATTTTTTTGGCATCTATCTTGTCTCTCTAGTTGAGTTTTGTTATGTTTTGGTGGTATCTGTTAGGTTTCAGATCAATAATATTGAACATGACTGATAAATTAACGCTAAAAATCATAAAAATTTAAATCATGAATTCGCCTATATTTTCGCCCATATATGTGAGCTTCTTAATTAATGCACTAATTTATTCACGGAACGAGGAAAAATTGTACATCTGTCTGCATTCTACATCTTTAATTAAATGCATATGTTAGACCAAGAATGAGGCAAAATTAAACTATTTGTTATCTAGCTTAAAATGAAATGGACCTTTTATTATATGATACTTATAATTAGCAAAGTTGAATGAGTTTTTCATTACAAAAATAATTATTTTAACATTTTCTACTCTTTGTTATCTAGCGTTAAAGGGACGAAAAATCATTTATGATGAGTTACTATCACTAACCACTCTTGTGGATGGTCAAATAAATTTCAATCTCAATTATTTAAAACTTGTGATTCCTTAGTAAAGTTTAATGATTTTTATTACTACAATTTACAAAACCCAGTTAAGTAAATTTCAATGATATATGTATAAAAACTTAATAATATAATGTTTATGCTGCAAGAAATAATCTAGTAAAAATAAAAGAAAAATTATGTAATCACGTGTGAAATCAATCCATTAAACTCTGATTGGATGGTTATTACAAATTATTTTATAATGTATCATTGTGTTGTTTTAATAAATAAAACATTTGGATAGATTGTATCGTTCTCGATCGTTACATAATGTCAGACATCAATAATTAATAATTTGAATGATAAACCTACAAGAAAAATATGGTTCACATAGAACTACCATTCAGAACAAAGAAATCAGAACAAGAGTGTGAAAAAGACTTCATCTTTATTAGAATGTGACTTGTTTTGGGAAGATGATGAGATTGAAACTTTATTATCAAGAGAATGCCTTTTCTTTATTGTACTAGTTTAGTTTCAAATGGGTTTTTGTTGGGGGTAAGAAAAGAGTCTTTGGAATGGATGTTGAATGTCATTGACCACTATGGTTTCAATGCTTTGACTGATGTATTAGCAGTGAACTATTTTGATTGATTTATTTCTGGAGTTTGTTTTCAAAAGGATAAACCATGGATGAGTAGTCAGCTTGTCTTTCCATTGCTGCCAAAGTGGAGGAGATTCAAGTGGCCCTTTTGTTGGACCTTCAAGTATGTAGCTATGTTTTGTTGATTAAGATAGTGTCAATGATTAAAAGGCACATAAAAGTACTCTATTTTTTTGAGTTTTATACGTGAATTATTAGGTATGAGAGTTTCCTGCCTAAATTGTGATCAACTATTTATCAGAACGTACCTCAGATCATCTATTTGTTGTTCCCTTTTTCTACTTGAAATATCTATCACCAACATTCAGGTAGGAAAATGGAACAATTTGTGTTTTAATAAATAGTTGATCGATGATTAGGTATCAAATCCAAAGTATGTGTTTAAGGCACAGATTATTCAGACAATAGATATTATGGTGTTGTCCACCCTCAAATGGAAAATGAATCTAGCGACACCACTTTCATTCATAGAGCATATTTATCATCAGGAGAATTCTGTATTATTCACCATATATAATTGCAACTACAACAATGTTTTATGTAATCAATACGAGATTAAGCCTTGCAATGCAGTGGATTACCTTAAGCAACTTATGGGTGTACTTAAAGTCAGAAAGGTTTGCACTCTTTAACATTGAGTTCTATTTTATTTATTCGACCTATTTGGGCTTCTTAGTAATACCTTATAGTACTTGATTAATTAGCACTATTACTATGCCTCTTTGTTTTGTGTGTCACTGAAGTTGTTTTAGTAGAAATTAAAAATTATAAAAAAAAATTTTGACGCATTAAGATTCACATTGCACCAATTTATGCAGCTCCCAGGGCGGAGCTACATGGGTACTAAGGGTTCATCAAACCCCCTTCGTCAAATATTACTTATAGCTTATGAATATATAGATTATAATAGATGTTGAATTTTCTTGATTTTTTTGTGTTTTTTTAATGAGAAACTTTCACATTTAGCAAACATAAAAATCATATTTGTATGCTATAGCTTATGTTTGCTATGGAGCATCAGATTGTATAAATCGTTGGGGGCATTAGATTTGTATAAAATCGTTGGCAGCCTCTCATTTGTATAAATCGTTGGCACCCTCTCGTTTGTATAAATCGTTGGCAACCTCTCAATTCAATTTTATGTGATTCTATATATGCATAAAATCTGAATTTATATACAATTGAATCGAAATAAAACGTTTGTATATCAAATCTCTCTCTCGTTTTATACAAACACAAATTATACATTGTATTTTGTATAATCTGTGTTTGTATAAAGACAAAAGAGAACTGGGCAGGGAAATATTTGAATTGTATAATTATAAGTGTATATGACGAAGATATATCTATTTGCATGTGTATATACAATTTCTCTCGCTTTATACAAACAGAAACACAATCTATACATTTGTGTTTGTATAAAGTGAGAGAGGCGAGGGAGAGACTGGCGAGCGAGAGAGGGAGAGTGGCGAGGGAAAGACTGGCGAGCAAGAGAGGGAGAGTGGCCGTAACACCCCAGAAAATTTTGAGCTAAGACTCGAACCGTTCTTCGTAGTGAGTGAGATTTTTGCAAGGAATTTAAATTTTTTTGAGTATTAAGGTCACTAGATGTAGCACCTTAAGTTCCAAGAAGAACCAAAGAGAGTTCATTCAAGTCATTCCTAAGTTTTTCTTAAGTTTTGGGTCAACTTCAAACGACCATAACTCCTAGTAAAAATGAGTTAGGTGAGATACAAGATTGAAAATTAAAGCCCCTAGAGTCCTCTTTCCAACGCCGCTGAGTTTGCTAAATTCCGAGCTCTGAGTAAAGAGTTATGACTGATTTACTAACGACGTGCAAACCTGGCAGCAGCTCCGCGATGGCTCCGCGAAACGGAGCCAATACGGACCTCACTACCTGGTGAAATATTATTCCGACTTCCAGCCCATTTTAATTATTTCTTTAAGGGTATTTTCGTCCTAAAAACCCTTAGGAGGTCATCTAAATTGCCCTAAACGTGTAGAAAACCAGTTTTTCATAAATCAAATCCTTTTATCCACTCCAAAAAATTATACGCTCAAGGGATTCAAGAAACGCTAAGGCTAGAGTTCATCTTCCCAGATTTTCTTTCAAGTTCTTCAAGAAGATGGTTCCTTCAGGTATGTAAGCTTTCATAGTGTTGGGTTTGTTCGCCCTCACGCCAATCATGTTTAATTCTATCCTTGAATTCGTTTCTGAGATTGAATTATTAAGTTCATGAGAAGTTCTTGAGTTGTAGCCATTATTGAATGTCTTTGAGATCTTGAGGTGTGAATTTTTCAAACAAGTTGAGTTCCTTGATAGATTTTATATGGGTTTCATTGAAATCGTGCTGGGTTTGTGAATTTTGTGGACTTGGTCGATAAAACTACTTTGGGTGCGAGTTGAGTCGAGTTTGGGATAGGAAGAAAAAATTGGGCAGATAATTGCACCTAGGTCTACGTCGCAGAGGCGCTTAAGTTTTCAGTATCCAGTCGATCACCCCTCTCTCCGCGTCGCGGAGAGAATACAGAGTCCTCTGCCTCAAAAATATTTTAGCGACCAACAATTTAATTCCATCTTCGCGTTGCGCCAGTGTTCTTTTTTGGCTCTTAGCCCATTCTTATGATCAATTATGTTAACCCTCCTAAATCATTCAGAGGTCCTACATTCCAAAGCATAACCCTTGAATCCATAATTCAAATTCAAGGTAGAGTTAAGAGCTAAGTCTTGAGAGTTCTTTCAAATATTTTGATAAAGTCCTTTTTAGGAGTCTTCTACAATTTCTAATAACTTGTTTCAAGACTCGAGCAAGTCAGTATGAGAGTGAGAAGAATGTATTCATGAGTCTACTTTGTTATCACGAGATCCTTCATATCATGAACCATAACTCTTGAATTTATAATTCACATTCAAGAGAGAGTTAAGAGTAGAGTTCAAGAAAGTCTTTGAGTTCAATTGTGAATCCTTTGATATCCACCATAGATTTGAGTTAAGTTTTGAGAAGTAAGTATGAGAATGAGAAGAGTCGTATACCTAAGTTCCTTATTGATAGTTTGACCCTTGAGTCAAGTCGTTCATGCCCATAACTTCCGCATGAACTCTATCAATTTAGTATCTTTGAAATGAGTAGTATCTTCAAGTTCTAAGTCTTGAGTATCGAGTTCCTAACCCTTCTGAGATTATAATCCTAATCATGGGACTATTACCTATACCCATGAAGTCCATGAGTTGAGTTGTTCGTGCCCATAATTCCGCATGATCATTATATATAAGTCGAACAATCTTGCGATGAGAAGTATCTTTGAGTCCTTGAGTTAAGTAGTTCATGCTTATAATTCCGCATGAACCCTCTGAGTTGAGCATTCTTGAAATTAGTAGTATCATTGAAGTTCTTGAGTTCCAAGTATTTGAGTTCTATCTATGGTTATTGAAAACCTTGAATTGAGTCGTTCAAGTCCATAATTCGGCGTGAACCATATTTTTAAGAAGTCTTTTACAAATGTTTAAACTTTGTTTTAAGACTTAAGCTTTGAAGTTGAGTAAAGAGTAAGTTTGTGATGAAGTGTCATTGTGTAGGAAATGACCAGGTGTCGGTGTTGAATAGAAGAGTAGGAGTATTCATGAGGTAATAGATCTAAGCTAGGCTTATGATTTTGAGGGAGAGCCCATAATATTCAAAGTGTTATAGAACTAATTAGACATCGATGTATAGTGAATGAGTGAATAGTACTCAAGTTGTGAAGGGAAATGTGATAGTAAATTGTAAGTATGAATACTAAGAGGTAAGGGTTGGCTATTTGTCATAAGGTCCTAGTGGACGAGTGTTTCTAAATTTGTACCTAGTAGTTGTAAGTTAGTATAGTAAGCGAGCAATCATATTGATATTCGGGTTTAGTCATAAATATTAAGCTTGAATTCGAGATGAGTGTCATGATCAAAAGAATGGCAACATTAGGGCGATGATGTTAGTCTTTAGATTTAATCTAGAAGACTTGACATGGAGTAGGTGAGAAATTGAGGTGATTATCTGCAATAGATATGAGTGGTACAAGTGAGAGACCTAACGTTTAGATAAGGGCAGTGAAGGGTGGCTAAGTCACAAGAGCATTAAGAGGTGTACCGAGATGGTATGTTACCGGATGAGGTTCCAATTAAGTTATGATTTTCCATGTGTACCTAGATAGCATAATTGAGTTGTTAATGTGGAATAGGTCCATAGATTTCAAGTGTTAGCTTTAGACCTAAGGGGGAGATGATAAGAGGAGAAATCAAGTCAAGTTATGATAATTTTTTAAGGAGCTGATTAGTAGGAGTCTATGGAGTTGTTAGAGTACTAAGCTTTAATGTAGTGTTGTTAAATATTTGGTTGTTCTTGATATGAGCCCAATATGCTGGTAGAGAGTAATAGTTTGGGATGAGATTTCCTATAGAGAGGTATATATTATGAACTTAAGGATTTAAGTTAAGCTTGAATATAGTAAGATCATACCATTAGACGCAGAACTTAGAAAGAGTAACCCATTCCATACCTAGTCCAGTCGTCATTCGAGGGCAAATGATTCCAAGGGGGAGTTATTGTAACACCCCAAAATTTTTTGAGCTAAGACTCGAACCGTTCTTCGTAGTGAGTGAAATTTTTGCAAGGAATTTAAAATTTCTTGAATATTAAGGTCACTAGATGTATCACCTTAAGTTCCAAGAAAAACCAAAGAGAGTTCATTCAAGTCATTCCTAAGTTTCTCTTTAGTTTTGGGTCAAATTTAAATGACCATAACTCCTAGTAAAAAATGAGTTAGGTGAGCCACAAGATAGAAAATTAAATCCCTTCGAGTCCTCTTTCCAACGACGCACAAACCTGGCAGTAGCACCGCGATGGCTCCGCTAGGGTTTCATTGAAATCATTCTGGGTTTGTGAATTTTGTGGAACAAAAGATCGGGCAGATAATTGTACATACGTCTGCGTCGCGGAGGCGCTTAAGTTTTCAGCATCCAGTCGATCACCCCCCTCTCTGCGTCGCGGAGAGGATATAGAGTCCTCTACCTCAAAAATATTTTAGCGACCAACAATTTAATTCCATCTTCGCGTTGCGCTAGTGTTCTTTAATTTGGGTCTTTGCCCGTTCTTGTGATCAATTATGTTAACCCTCCCAAATCATTGAGAGGTCCTACATTCCAAAGCATAACCCTTGAATCCATAATTCAAATTCAAGGTAGAGCGTTACGTCTTGAGAGTTCTTTCGAACATTTTGATAAAGTCCTTTTAGGAGTCTTCTACAATTTCTAAAGACTTGTTTCAAGACTCGAGCAAGCCAGTATGAGAGTGAGGAGAATGTATTCATGAGTCTACTTTGTTACCACGAGATCCTTCATATCATGAGCCATAACAAATGAATTCATAATTCACATTCAAGAGAGAGTTACGAGTAGAGTTCAAGAAAGTCTTTTGAGTTCAATTGTGAATCCTTTGATATCCACCATAGATTTGAGTTACATTTTGAGAAGTAAGTATGAGAATGAGAAGAGTCGTACACCTGAGCTCCTTATTGATATTTTGACCCTTGAGTCAAGTCGTTCATGCCCATAGCTTCTGCATGAACTCTATCAGTTTAGTATCTTTGAAAGAAGTAGTATCTTCAAGTTCTAAGTCTTGAGTATCGAGTTCCTAACCCTTCCGAGATTATAATCCTAATCATGGGACTATTACCTATTACCCATGAAGTCCATGAGTTGAGTTGTTCATGCCCATAATTCTGCATGATCATTATAAGTCGAACAATCTTGAGATGAGAAGTATCTTTGAGTCCTTGAGTTGAGTAGTTCATGCTTATAATTTCGCATGAACCCTCTGAGTTGAGCATTCTTGAAATTAGTAGTATCATGGAAGTTCTTGAGTTCTAAGTATTTGAGTTCTATCTATGGTTATTGAAAACCTTGGATTGAGTCGTTCAAGTCCATAATTCGGCGTGAACCATATTTTTAAGAAGTCTTTTACAAAAGTTTAAACTTTGTTTTAAGACTTAAGCTTTGAAGTTGAGTAAAGAGTAAGAGTAAAGTTCCATGCTTGAAACGAAAAAAAAAGAGGAAGGGAAGGGGGCCGCCTAAAGCTGTGGAGATAGGGTGGAAGATAAAAAGGCTATATTTATTATAATAAAGAGAATCTATTCAAATTCATATTCGACAATGGGATATCAATCTCATCGAGATCATCGATCTCATACCAAATCCCATTAACAGAATCACTTTTTCGAGAAAATATGAGACATCTAAGTCATACAAGTAAAGATTTTCTTTAAAATGATATATGGGAACTAAGTATTCCCAAGAGTAAATGTTTTCACATTTAAGATGATAGGAAACTGAGTTTTCCAAAAGAGTTTTGAGAAAGAAAGGGTACATCGATTCCAAGAGAGCTTTTAAGCTATGTTTTTGAGTAATTATCTCAAATCAAAGAAAGAAGTTGTTTTAAAACATATGAGCTACGTATATTTTTGGGAGTAGTATTGAGCACTGATATGGGGATGCGAGTTCATATTAACTCAAGTCTCCATTAACCATGTAGCCATCATAGGTATTAATGGGTCATGCTTTTTAGATGATCACATAAGTTAAGCTAGTGGATCCACTAAGTTAAGCGTTCTATATGACAGCAAAGTA
The DNA here is from genome assembly GCA_029582585.1 of Solanum bukasovii. Lineage (NCBI taxonomy): Eukaryota > Viridiplantae > Streptophyta > Magnoliopsida > Solanales > Solanaceae > Solanum > Solanum bukasovii. The sequence goes on from JAJOOI010007066.1 coordinate 22,727, forward strand.
TAGGACAGTTCTGGTAGCATAGGCAAGAAAGATGTATCACTACTTAGGCTCATAGTGGTGGTTGTCGGTTAGAGAAACTCCCACATAAACTATATTACTTTATTGTATAAGTAAAGTTGAGTTTGTTATTTCATTTTCTTTAACGATCTAAGTTGTTTTTACTGTTTTATAAAGCTTTCCATATATTGCATGTATATTGTTGCTTTATATTGAGTTGAGTATCCAGAGTTGATGTAACATCTCGCAACTAGAAAGAACTAGAAGGAAGTTTAAAATCTGGAAATAGTTATTTTTGGAAAGTATAAGGAAATTTGGAAAATTTTAAGTAAGTTAAAGTGAGTTTTTGGTCAACTTAAAACGACCATAACTCCTAGCTCAGGATGAGTTAGGTGTAGTTCCAGGTATGGTTGGAAATCTCTTGGAATTATCTTTCCAACGCTGCCAAGTTTTGCGATTCCGAGATCGTATGAGTGAGTAATGCCCTTTGCAAGTTGGGCTGTTCGAATAAGGAAATGCCCAATCCGAATTTTTGAAGGGTAGTTTGGTCTTTTCCTTACCCAATTAATTAAATCCGTTTTTAATAAAATAGTTGGAGTAAAAACTGAGTTAGTTCAGTTTACACTTTTGAGAAATAGAGTTAGGGCTTTTGGAGAAAGAACACAAGAGAAAGGAGAAGAGGAAAAACAAGATTCGCCAAGAACGATCGATTTTGGTTGCGGATTCGCCAAGGAATTGACCCTACAAGGTATGTGAGTCTCTCATAGCGTTGGGTTCATTCACCCACGCACCAAACATGTTTAGTTCAGTGAAATTCGTCCTAAAAGAGTTTGAAAGTTGATGTTCTTGACATGAATTCTTGAATTTGAATGTTGTTCTTGAATTGGGATGAATTGAGAAGTTTATGAGTTCGTTACGTCGCATTATAGAGTCGTTTCGAGTTAGGTTCTTAGGTACATTTTTTGGGCATCTGTATGTAAAGGTAATTTGAGAAAAAGAACCGAGGTTGGGTGATTTGGGGCTGGAAAACGAAGAAGAAATTTCGTCCGACGAAATTTGAGTATGGGAGCATGTCGCGCGACCTGTTCCCAAAATTGAAAAATTCTGCTCCGCGTCGCGGAGCTGACAAGTGGTGTTCTGCCTCAAAAGACGTTTTCAGAACCAAAATTTAATTATGCCTCCGCGTCGCGGACCCACATTTAAATCTTGATTTTCGGTCTTTTCTCATGTTTAGCTATCTAAAATCTTTCCTAAACAACATGAGATCTTTCCAAACACCAATCATAATCCTTGAATCCATAATTCAATTCAAGGATCAGTTAAGAGTCAAGTCAAGAGAAATTAAGATCAAAGTCAAGAGAAGTCAAGAGTCAAGTAAGAGAAGTTCATTTCAAGTTTTCATAAGTCTTTTACAAACGTTTTAAATTTGTTTTATGACTTAAGTTTTGAAGTTGAGTAAAGAGTAAGAGCAAAGTTCATTTTCTTTAAAATGATATATGGGAACTAAGTAATTCCAAGAGTAAATGTTTTCACATTTAAGATGAGAGGAAACTGAGATTTCCAAAAGAGTTTTGAACAACAAAAGGGAACATTGATTCCAAGAGAGCTTTTTAAGCTAAGTTTGAGCAATTATCTCAAACTAGAGAAGAAGTTGTTTTAAAAACATATGAGCTAAGTATATTTTGGGAGTAGTATTGAGCATCGATATGGGTACGCAAGTTCATATTGACTCAAGCCCCATAAACCATGTAGCCATCATGGGCAGAAAAATGATCATACTTTTTATATGATTCCTTAGTGCTTTTTAGCATAGACTAGTGGATCCACTTAGTAGTTCAGGTTCTATACCGATGGCAAGGTATATGATGGTCCTTGGCAACGTGAGGTAAAACGTTGTACCATCACTTAGGCTCATAGTGATGGTTGTCGGTTAGAGAATCTCCCACAGAAGTTATATTACTTTCTAAATGAGTAAAGTTAAGTTTGGTATTGCTTTATCTTTAACGAACTAAGATTGTTTTCAGTTGTTTATATGCTTTATATATATATCGCATGTGTTTTATTGCTTTATATTGAGTTAAGTATCCATGAGTTGAGAAATGCCAGGTAGGTGTTTCTTCCATAATCTCTTTCGAGCCTATGTTTGTTAGCATTCCAATTCGCATACTCGTACATTCAATGTACTGACGCCAGTTGGCCTGTATCTTATTATGATGCAGACACAGGTAACCAGGATCAACATCCAGCACCTCGTTGATCCAACTTGAGCATTCAGAGTTTGTTGGTGAGCCTCCTTGCATTCTGGAGGACTCCTTTATTTGCTTTCTAGTCTTTCAGATGTTAGGATGATCGGGGGTCCTGTCCCGACATCTCTCTTTGTTTTAGAGGCTTCATAGACAGTTAGTAGTTCAATAGTCTTTGCATTATCATTCTTATGTTAAAGACCTGGGTTGCCACTTTTGGCCACGTTGAATGTTTAATCTTTTAAACATTCTCAGTTATTTTATTATTCAGTTTAGTTAAGTTCATTGATCAGTATAGATATGAATATTGTTTTCAGCTGAGTTAAGTAAGCCAGGCCAACGGTTCGCTTGGGGCCACCAATAGTATTCGAGTGCCAGTCCCGCCTAGGGTGTAGGCTCGGGGTGTGACAGTTGAGTACCTAGAGTCAAATATCATATCTTTGAGTTGAGTATCTTATCTCTGAGTTGAGTATCTTATCCTTGAGTACTTTTGAGTTGAGTAAGTTTGAGTAGTTTTGAGTATCCTTGAGTATTCCTTGAGTTGAGTAAGTTTGAGAAGAGGTAAGTATGTTTTCTTTTTATCAAGTTTCAAGATTATGTTTATGTTTTAGAATTCCCCTTACATGCTTGTACATTCCACATACTGAGCCATTTGGCCTGCATCTTTTCATGATGTAGACACAGGTATTCGGGATCATCAATAGGAGATTCCTTAATACATCCGGGAGTTCGAGTTAGCTACGGTAAGCCTCCTTGTTTCCGGAGGATTTCATTTACTTTTCAGTTTAGTTAGAATGTCGTGGGTCTTGTCCCGACTTCTATCTTTATTAGTTAGAGGCTTCATAGATAGTCAGTATAGTTGAGAAGTTTGTATTATTAATTTATTTTATTAAATATTTTAAAGACTTAAGTTGCCTATTTTATGGCAAGTTGAATATATTATTTTTATTCTCAGTTGTTCATTTGAGTTAAAGTTTTGAAAAGTTGAGTTTATTGAATTTTATTTAGTTTTAAGGTTTTGCATCTTAAGTTAGTCTTCCGCTTGTAGTCAGCCAGGATGAGGGTTCACTTGGGGACTAGCAATGGTTCTTGAGTGCCGGCCACGTCCAGGGTGTAGATTCGGGTCGTGACAGTGGCGAGCGAGAACTTCAGGGAGAGAGGTGAATGGCAACAGTTTGCTACGGGTTACAATTAAATCAAACTGTGGTTATAGCATTTAATTTAAATTAATAGTTTGCTATTATGTACAATTTTTCCTTTTTTTGATTTATATTTTGAACCTCTTTAACAAAAATTTTGGGTCCACCCCTACTTCCATTATGAATTCCACTCGCATAAAAATATTGTGCGACATAATTTATTAAAAAGGTTTCTTCATTTTTAATACCTCAAAACAATAGTCTATTTTCCCAATAAAGATAAAGCAATACTACCCGTTCTACTACTCTTGTGGTCCTCTCGGAGTTTGTCACAACTCACAATATGGGTTGGGAGATTAATTTAAAATTGGAGTTGGAAATTTAAATTTGTTTTGAATATGGGTATTTATTTAATTTATATTCAAACAGAATTTATATAGTTAATATATAAATAGATTTTTCTATTTTCTAGCTAAATTACGTTTTATGTTATGAAAGAACATCACATATAGTTATCTTCTTGTTAGGGGTGTTCATATGGTTCCGTAACCATTAGGATTGATTTTGGTCCTCCGTCAAAACTAAAGACAAATTTGTGTCAAAGAATAATGGAAGGGATATATTTAGATTGAAGTATAATGTGAGAGTTATATTTAATTAGATAAAGAATATAGCAATGTACATATTTAAACTATTTTAATAACAGAGGTAAATTGACCTTCTTCCTTTTGTACTATTCTAAATAGGGGGGCTTCACTTCTTTTCATGGTTTCCTAGGCATTTTTCGACATAAAGGAGTATTTATCACCTCACCATTACTCTTATTGGTATTTTTTTTTTCTTTTCATTTAGCAAAGAAATAAAGAAATTGTAGAGAGTTGTGGAGAACTGTAGAGCACATTTAAACACTTAGGAGATTTTTATGGCATATGGTTATATGAAAAAAAAAAAAATTAGACCGATAATGATTGACAAAACTATTGAAAATTTAAAGAAATACAAGAATAAAGTGTATTTCATGAAGAAATTATTCTCTAGAAATTAGAAAGAAGTTAGCAAAAATAATGAAAGTTGATTACAAGTGAATCGACAATTGGTTGAAGACAAGTATTTTAACAAAAATAGGTGTTGTTGACAAAGTGTATCAATACGAGTTGAAGATGAGCTTCAACAAAATTAAAAGTTGGAGAAAAGTAGTTAGAGAAAAATATTACAACTAGAGATGTACAAACAAAATCAATAATTCGAGTCAAATCGAAAGTGAAAAAATGACTATGATTTGGTATTGATAAAAACCAATCACAATTAATTTTGTTTGATTTAAACTAAGAAAAATTCAAACCCAAATCAAACCAACCTGATATACATGTATACAAGTTTTATAAATATGTTATACATAAAAATATTTATCGTAATATAACTTATAAAATATTTCTTAAGCTTTTTCATCATTTTTGTCTTTTAAGGTATTATTTCAAATTTGAACTCAGACTTTTCTAGTGGTGTAATAAGTTTTGTAGCTTATAAATGTAAATGACACAAATAAAGTTCAAACCATAACAAAATCAACATTAATGCTAATAATAAAAAAACTAATTTAACGCTTGGAAAGACTATAGTGTTGGATATCTACTTCAAAATTTTACATTGATTTAAACAATAAAAATGTGTAAAAGTTTTATATTGGTTTGGACAGTGAAATGTATAACAATTTCAGATTTTTTATGTAGCGTTTAGTCGTGTAATAGTACATGTCTTATAATATATTTGTATCATGCTAGAATTATAGGTATATTTAGAGCACGAGTCGTATGTTTTGTGCTATGAAAATTTTATTAGGAAAAAACTCTGAGATAATTTAAAAAGATGAGATCGAAAAACCTGACTTTTATTGATTGAAATTGATGATAGATTTAAATATCCGATAAAATTGATTTGATTTGATAATTGAAAGGCCTGAACCAATCTGATCTATGTACATCCTTAGCGTCAAGTTGATGAGAAGTACATCAACATTAGAAAATTGGAGGGAACTACTCCAACACAAATTAAAAAAATTGAAAGATTGAAGAAAAATGCTCCAATACAACAACAACAAATGACAATCATATACATCTTTGCATTATGGGAGAATGTTGGAAGACTAATTCAAAGTAAATTAAATTTGTTAAGGATTTGAATATTTGTTTGATTCATGTCTAAATAAGATTTTTAATCAAAATAGTATCTGGAACAAGCCGGTGGTGGCCTCTAGTATGGAGTGTTGTCTTGATTTTCGAAGGGTTTAGTCGTATTCTATTAGTGTCTCGCTTTTAATTACATAGTCATATATATGTTGTTTATTGTGTTTATGTTATCACATGATTTGTGGTTGTTACTGTTTTCTTATTAATTGCTTTGTTTTCTTCACTATCGTTTTCCCTTTTTAATACCTACTTTGATATGTTGTACTCGAACCAAGGGTCCTCTGGAAACAACTTTTACCTCCACGAGGTAGGGATATGGTCTCCATAAACTCTACCCTTCCCTTACTCCACTTGTAAAATTTCACCATATATATTATTGTTGTTATTGTATAGGAATAGATTTTCTAATCCCTAGCTAGATTAGATTTTTCATTATTATAAATAGTGATACTTTTACTTATTTTTATAATATAGCAAAGTAGTAGAGGGATTGTAGAGAGTTGTGGAGACTTATAGAGTACATTCAAAGATGTCTGAGATTTTGAATAAATGTATATACTAATCATGAATAACTATTATGCAGCTAAAACAAAAATTAGCACAATATTGAACTATCATCTTGACAAAGAACTTCTTGATAAGCAGATAGTTTTGTTCTTTCCAAGCAGAAAATTAGAAGGGAAGTACGACGGACTAAGTTTTTGTTATGAACAAGAATTCAAGAAGGGACATGATAGGTTCAAGCCATATAAATGCAAGGTAATGTTCCGTACAATAGATCTAACATGTCCAGATCTTTTGTCGGGTTCATTATACTAGTTCACAAGCATACCAACTTGTCCTACTTCGAAAATCGTAGATTATCAATCCAATATTTGAGAAAACAAAGAAAACATGAGACATCCATTTCTATCTATGATCCCACTTCCAAGCATCAATCCAGTTATGGCAACTTGCTTGGAATTGAGGCATATGCGTATGCAATATATGGTAGAAAGTGAAAGTCAAGAGGAGGGTGGGGTGAATTAAAATTTCTTTTAGTCGATTTCCTGTAATGGCCAGTCGACTCACCTGCACGTTAGTAGAATAAATAAATAGTAATAATAACTTGTAGTAAGTAAATAACACAGAGTGTTTTTATACTGGTTCGGATCACCGATGTGGTGCCTATAGTCCAGTCCCCTTGGGTTACAAGGGTTTCCTTAAGAGCTTGTTGAGAACTTGGGTGTTACAGAATGTTACAATTAAGAGCCCCGTCTGATATGCAAATCAGATCTTCTTCTTCGACACAACCTCTACCTGTATAACCTACACTAAGATATTTCTCTCTCTTTTCTTTACAATTGTTCACTCAAGTGTGTACAAAGTTTTATGAAAGATAAAAGAAGATTACAATATAAGTTCAAGTGAAGTGCATCCTTCACATCTAAGTCTGAGGGGGTATATATAAATGAACAAACTTGTGCTCTTGTAAGGAAAACCCAGTGGAGTTATACTTCAATCAAGGATTTGAGGAATCCCTTGATTGAGACAATTTGCTGATCCATGTCCATATTAGATATGTGCATGGTAAATCACATTCCTTCCTTCTTGACAGATATGATTCGATTATGTGCTTTGCTGAAGGATTTATCTTGACTCTTTGGCTTGATCTGATTTCCTTTCTTCTCTTGATGGCTTGGCTCAATTCTTGGCTTGATTGATGACTCCTTGATCTGGTCCTATCAATCACGATTTGCTTGATTGATCTGCTGCCAGATTATTTGCTTGATTGATCTGCTGCCAGCTTTAGGCCTTCTGTTAATGATTCTTTAATCCCTTTGATTATGCCTTTCCTTTATGAAGTAATTGTAAGGATCAAAATATATTGCTTTCCATGTTGGTATTGTTTAGCTTGGATCCTTTCCTTATTGGATCTCCATGCCAGCGAGAATTGTGAGTAGTGTGTCAAGTGTCATTTATCAGAATTTACATAACATTAAGAAGCTAACAATCTCCCCCTTTTTGATAATGACAATTAATTCACAATTTTAAATGGAGTGTGGAGAGACAATGATACTTCCCTGAGATATGGCAGTATGTGTAGCTCTCCCTGTATATGTGGCTCCCCCTGCCTTGAAGGCTTCAGGAATGTGTCGAACTTTGAAGTTGGTTCCCCTGTCTTAAAAATTGTGGTGGCAAATTTTCTCCCCCTTTGGCATAATCAAAAAGAACAAAACACCAAACCGGGTACTTGATTAATAAATTATGTAATGCCAAGACATTCTCGAAGGAAACAAAATCTTTCCTCAGGTAAAGGTTTTGTAAAGATATCGGCTAACTGATTCTCAGAATCAATAAATTCAAGCACAAAATCACCATTTTCAACATGATCACGAATAAAATGATGCTTGATATCTATGTGTTTAGCTCTAGAATGATGCACAATATATTTAGATAGACTAATAGCACTAGTATTATCGCAAAAAATAGGTACTCCCTCAAAGGATAAATCATAGTCGAGGAGTTGAGTGCCACAACTTCTAACCGCCAAATACTCAGATTCAGTAGTTGAGAGGGAAACAGAGGTCTGTTTCTTACTATGCTAGGAAATAAGAGATTTTCCCAAAAATTGGCATATTCCACTGATGTATTTTCTGTCAGTTTTATCACCTGCAAAGTCAGCATCTGAATATCCAATTAAATCAAGACTTTCAGAAAAAGGATACCATAACCCCATATTAGAGGTTCCAATGAGATATCGAATGATTCGTTTCACAGTGGTGAGATGTGATTCCTTTGGAGCGGATTGAAATCATGCGCATTTGCAAACACTGAACATGATGTCTGGTCGACTAGCAGTGAGATCTAATAGAGACCCGATCATTACTCGATAAAGTTTTTCGTCAACTGTTTTTCCTGTTATATCGGATTCTAGAAAATTGGAGGGACTCGTGGGAATTCCAAAGGCTTTACCCTTTTCCAGTCCAAACATTTTGATCAACTCTTTTGCATACTTACCTTGATTTATAAAAATTCCTTTATCTGACTGCTTAACTTGAAGACCGAGAAAGAATGAGAGCTCGCCCATAAGACTCATTTCAAATTCACCTTTCATGAGATTTGCAAAATTCTCACAAAGAGAAGGATTAGAACTTCCAAATATAATATCATCAACATAAATTTGAATAATAAGAATGCAGGAATTAGATTTTTTCGTAAATAGAGTTGTATCAATTTTCCCTCTTTGGAAATCATTTTTATAAGAAAAGTGCTCATTTTTTTATACTAAGCTTTTGGGGCTTGTTTTAGACGATAGAGAGCTTTCGATAATTTAAAAACATAATCATGACGAGAGGGATTTTCAAAACCGGGAGGTTGTTTAACAAAAACTTCTTCTTTAATAAATCCGTTTAAAAATGCGCTTTTAACGTCCATTTGAAAAAGTTTGAAACGATTGAAAGAAGCAAACGCTAGAAGAATTCGAATAGATTCTAACCTTGCCACAGGAGCAAAGGTTTCATCATTCAAATCCTTCTTGTTGTGAGTAACCTTGAGCTACTAACCTGGCTTTATTCCAAATAACCTTTCCGTTTTTGTCCAATTTGTTGCAAAATACCTACTTGGTTCCTATTACTGAACAGTTCTTAGGTCTTCCAATAAGAGTCCACACTTGATTCTTTTCAAATTGATCAAGTTCTTCTTTCATTGCTTGTATCTATGACTCATTTTTCATTGCTTCATTAATTCATTTTGGTTTCATTTGGGATATGAGAGCCAATGAAGCTTGTTCTTGAGAGAGGATCTTGTCTGGATTTTGTCATCTGGTTTTCCCAGAATGAAGTTTTCAGGATAGCTGGCATTGTGTCTCCATTCCCTGGGAATATTTACTTTGTCAGCTGGAGTAGTCGACTCTGCTTCTGCAGTAGCTGGCTCTTTAGTGAGATTTTCAGTGGACACTTTTGGAATATCTTTTGCTGGTTTGAATCAATCAATTTCATCCTCACCTGCTTCACTTTCATGTATTCTTGGATTAGTGTCATCAAATACCACATGAACAGACTCTTCAACACTTGAAGTTATTTTTATTAAAAACATGAAAAGCCAGGCTAATGGGAGCATAACCTAGAAAAATACCTTCGTCACTTCTTGGATCGAACTTACCAAGATTGTTCTTACCGTTGTTGTGGATAAAGCATTTGCATCCAAACGGATGGAAGTAGCTGATGTTTAGTTTCTTACCTCTCCATAGTTCATATGGAGTCCTCTTTAGTATAGGTTCGATCGAGAAGCATAGTTCTTACTGTATATTGTAGTGAGCGATTTTGCCCTTCTACAACTCCGTTTTGTTGAGGTGATCTGGGTGAAGAGAAGTTTTGAGTAGGACCAAACAGATCCATGTGAACCTTGAGAAATCATCAACAATTACGAATGAGATGAAGTAACCTGCTTCTCTTTGAATTTTTCTACAAAAAAACTTCAAAGTTAGCAAGAGCTTCATTTTTATGAATGAGAAAGATTACCCATGTGAACCTTGAGAAATCATCAACAATTACGAATGCATATCGTTTACCTCCAATGCTAGCAGTCCGAGTAGGACCAAACAGATCCATGTGAAGGAGCTAAAGGGATTTAGAAGTACTTACAATAGCTTTTCCTTTAAAGAATGAATGAGTTTGCTTACCCATTTGACATGCGTCACAAATATGATCTTTCTCAAACTTTAGTTTAGGCAGATCAATGACTAGTTCAAGTCTACAAAGTTTTTCAAGAGCATGCATACTTGCGTGTCCAAGCTTTCGATGCCATATCCAAGGATCGCTTGAGACTGCAGTAAGACAAGTAAGAGATGGAAAATCAACATTATTTAAAACATATATGTTATTAACTCGATCTCTGATAAGAGTTAGGTTTTTCTCAGGATGTTTGATGATGCAACTGGCTGTGTTGAAAGTAACTTGAAATCCAACATCACATAATTGACTAATGCTGAGAAGGTTATGTTTGAGTCCCTCAACTAGATACACTTCGATTAGATCGCTTGATGAGCTGAGTGTAATAGTCCTGACTCCAGTTACTTCTCCTTTAGCATTGTCTCCAAATCTGACACATCCCCCATCTATTCTTTTTACAGTTTTGGATTTTTCTTTCTTTCCGCACATATGTCTGGAGCATCCAATGTCAAGTACCCACATTCCTTTTCTGTAGGTTTTCTTAGATTGCTCCTGCAAAACAATACGATTAGTTTCTTTAAGGTGCCCAAGCATTTTTGGGTCTTTGATGATTAGTAACTTTTGGTCTCCAAATACACTTTCCAGAAGAATATTTTCTACAATTAAAAGATTTGTGACCAATGTAACACCCTGTATTCGAAACAGTCTAAAAATGCAGATTTTGAGAAGTTGCAGGTTAAACCCACGGTTGCCATCCACGGCCCGTACTGGTGGTCCGTGGTTCACCACTGCAACCCCTCCCCAACCCAGCTCAGAAAATCAGCTAACTCTTGTCCCACGTACAGACCTACGGTCCGTAGGTCAGACTACGGTCCGTGGATCAAGACTCCTTTACCCAGCCTCTAACACGAACTACCATCGACCAGCACGGACCGTCGTTCGATCCACGGTCCGTAGGTCTGACCGTAGATAAGGGTCAGTAGCCAGTTAGAGGAGAATTGTTGAGTGGGTCAACTTCAGATGGTCATAACTCTTAGCACAAAAGGAATTATGTGACCCATAACCTATGATATGATAGATAATTTCATCCTCTTTACAATGCCACTGAGTTTGCTAAAATCCGACATACGAGTAAAAAGTTATGCTTGTTTTAGTGAAGCCCTGTCAGGCTGGCTTGACCGACGACCCCAATCTACGGACTGTCGATTGACCTACGGCCTGTAGGTCCAATCTGTCGGTCACTCCGACAACAATTAAGTCAGGGGTCTTTTGGTCTTTTCCTATTTTGTTGGATCCCTAAGATACGTCGTTTAGACCTAAATCATGTGGTTTTAGTCAGTTTAAGTCTAGAAACATAACTAGAAATTATCTAAGTCAGATCATTAATCAAAACATAGAAAATTAGAGCGTAAGAGGAGAAGAGAAGTCAAGAACTCTAGTTCAAGAACGCATCAAGGTTCCTTCAGTTTCAACCTCGAAATTGAAAGATTTCTCCGTGGAATTCGTCACCAGGTATGTGTCATTTCACTAGTGGGTTCCTTTCGCCCATTAGGTCCCTAGAATTCAGTCAGATTTTTGATTCCATGATTATGAACAGACCTAGGGTTTCTAGAATTTCAACAGATCATCATGAATTAGTTATTTAAATGTTCAAAATCAGATTCTCATGTTATTGCTTAATTTATTGCATAAATTTCAGAACCGTAGCTATGTATTTCTTTAGTTCTTGAATTACACATGCTAGGTCAATTATCTCAGTTATTCAGTTATACATGCCTCAGTTATTAATGCATCATTATCAGATTAATTGTTGCATTCTCAGTTTGCATGTTCAGTTTTGAGCTATCCAGTATTTACAGAAATTCAGTCATAACCAGTTAACCACTTAATTCATTGGGAGT
>JAJOOI010007067.1:0-78442 GCA_029582585.1 Solanum bukasovii
CTTGCTGCATTCTTGAACTAGGGTTCTTGACCTTTTTCTCCTCTCTTGCTTCTAATTTTCTAAGTTTTGATTAATGATTTTGACTAAGGTAAGTTCTAATTATGTTTCTAGGTTTAAACTGATTAAAACCTCATTATTTAGGGTCTAAACGATGTATCTTAGGGGTTAAACGAAATAGGAAAAGACCAAAAAGACCCCTGAATTAACTGCTGTCGGAGTGATCGATGGATTGGACTGACGGCCCGTAGGTCAATAGACGGTCCGTCGATTGGAATCGTCGATCGAGTCTGCCTTACAAGGCTTCACTAAAAGGAGCATAACTTTTCACTCGGAGGTCGGATTTTAGCAAACTCGGCGGCATTGGAAAGATAATTCAGTTATCTATCATATCATAGGCCATGGGACATCTAATTATTATTTTTTCTAAGAGTTATGACCATCTGAAGTTGACCCATCAATAATTTTCATCTAACTAGCTGCTAACCCTCATCTACGGTCAGACCTACGGACCGTGGATCGAATGAAGGTCCGTGCTGGTCGACCGTAGTTCATGTCAGAGGTTGGGTAAAGGAAATCTCGATCCACGGTCACAGACCACGGACCGTGGTCTGATCTACGGACCGTGGGTCTGTCCGTGAGTCGAGACTTAGCTAATTTTTCTGAGCTTGGCTTGGGAGGGGTTGCAGTGGTGAACCACGGAGCACCAGCACGGGCCGTGGTCTGACCTACGGTCCGTGGATGGTAACCGTGGGTTGCACCTGTAACGTCTCAAAATCTGCATTTTTGGTCTGTTTCGAATACGGGATGTTACAACTATATTGCCCAACAACTCGAAGCGCAAAGACGTTGAAGGCTAAAGCAAGAAGGCTATGAAATCGAAGAAAAGGTGGATCGCATAGTGTTACTCCTTTTTCCCCCTTTTATAGGTATGTGAAAGGATATATAAACTTTAATGCTTATACTTTTATTCGACATGAATAGTCCACTAGGTCAAATTTATCTCAATTTAGCATGTTTAAGACGTATAACCTAAATAATAGTAAGCTGCAAAATTCCTTCATGCTTTCTCAATTCTTTTGTATGTAACTTTTTTCTCTAAAATTTTAAGTTTCTTGTAATCTAGTCAAAGCACTTTTTTTTGTAATCAAGTTCCTAGCACAATCTTTTGGTGAATCTAAAGTGAAAAGACAACAATAATTATTTACTTAAAGAATAAGCTCAAAAATATATTGGCTATCTTCTTATGAACCAATATTAAATTTAACCAAAGAAATATCTATATATTACCATCAAAATAAATTTAGAATTTTATTATTATTTTACCATATAATATATGGAGCATTATTGCTATTATATAATGTTTTAACTACAAAAATCACCCACCGAAGAAAGTTCCTAGAGTTAGAGCTTGCAAGAGTATGAATTATATATTATTTTGACAAAATTCTTCCTTTGGTTGGTATAGCACGGTTCCTTTTTTTTCAATTGATTTTTGACGTGCGTTACTGATTTTTTCATTCATTTGGACACAACATCCATTTGTTAGGTGACTTTTTTGTATTTCTCATCTTTTTGTAATATTTTGATGTAGTGTTGTTGCTTCATTTGCAATTCTATTTATTTGATATGAGCCTGAGTTTATCTTGAAGTTAAATTACGTTTTTGAAGTTATTATAATTTTTGCGGCCTATCACAATGCATATTCTTTTATTGCTATACTCTTATTTTTTTTTCCTTTTTTCCGATATGTAAAAGGATATAAATTTTAGTGCTTGTACTTTTATTCGGCATGAATAGTCTAGTAGGTCAAATTTATCTCAATTTAGCATGTTCAAGAAGTAAAACCTAAGTAATAGTTAAAGAGATTGAGAATCAAAGCAAACTTGAATGATCTTATTCAATCATAACATCAACTTAAATACAAGTAAGACGTAACTAACTTGACTAATTCTAAGGAACTACTCTAACAACTTAATATATAACTAATTTGACTACATCTAAGGAACTACTTTATAAACTTAATCTAATATTGTGGAAAATATTAAATCAAATGATTTGAACTAAATCTACTCTAACAACCCAATAAGTATTGATAACAGCCTACTGCGAGTATTATACGAGTATCTCAACATACACCGTCAAGTTAGGTGTGGTGCAACAACGCCTAACTTGGGTAAACACTAAAGGAAGGCAGGCTTGGGCAACGGCTTTGTGAGAGTGACTGCAATTTGATCCACGGCAGGAAGATATATGGCTATCACTCTACCTGAGTTCCCACTATTGCGGAGGTAATGAATGTCTACTGCAATGTGCTTCATCTTAGTATGGAAGATTGGATTTTTGCAGAGATATGAAACACCAATGTTATCACAAAAAATGCTTGTCGTTTGCGAGACTTGATATCGCAACTCATCCAACAAGTTGTGGACCCAAGTAACTTCAGAGGGTGCATTGGTTACCGAATTGTATTCTGCTTCAGTAGAAGACCGGAAAACTGATTGTTGCTTCTTAGAGGACCAACATATAGGATTTTGTTCCAAGAAGAGTATCTAATCAGATGTGGAGATTGTGTCACAGGGATTGCCCGCCCAATCAGCATTGACATACATATATAGATTACTATCAGAGTGACGAGAGATTTGCAGTCACGATGTTGCCGATGCCTTGAGATATCAAAGAACCCATTTTACTGCTTTCCAGTTCTCCAGACTCGAGGATTGGATATATTGAGCTAGTTTGTTAACTGCAAATGCAATATTAGGACACACGAATGATAAGTATTGCAACATACCAAGAGTGCGTCGATACAAGGTTGCATCGGCAAGAGGTGAACCATCGCCTGCTTTGGGTGGTGAACTTGAGCACATGGGTGTCGTAACTCCTTTTCAGTCGGCCATATCCAAATCTGAGAGGATCTCAAGTATGTTTCTTGACTGTTATAAGATAATCCCATTCGAAACATGTTTGACTATCCCCAAAAGATAGTTGAGTTCACCAAGGTTATTTAGGGAGAACCTGTCAGCTAGAGAATTGATTACATGTGCGACAACGATTGGGTAATTCCCAATAATGAGGATATCATCAACATACACAAGAATATACTTCGTGACAACTTCATATGTGAAACTAAATAGAGAAATATTTGATTCAGACTTAACGAACCCAATTTTAGTCAGGTGAGATTTGAGAGCTTCATAACAGGCACGTGGAGCTTATTTTAGGCCATAAATAGCCTTTTCGAGACGGCATACATGATTTGGAAAATCAGAGTTAGCATAGCCTTTCGGCTGAGCCATGAATACTTGCTCCTATAAGTTACATTGCAAAAAAGCATTGTTCATGTCAAGCTGGTGAACTTTCCAATTGTTTTGAATTGCAATGGAAAGAACAATTCTGATGGTGGTTTGTTTGACAATCAAACTGAAAGTTTCATGAAAGTCCAATCCTAGAAATTGTGTGAAACCTCTTGCTACTAATCGCGCCTTGTACCTGTCAATAGAACCATCAACTTTCCTTTTAATGCAAAATAACCAATTAGAATCAACAACATTGTTCATCGGGTCCCTAGGTACTAGTTCCCAAGTTTGGTTTCTTATTAAGGCTTTGTATTCCAGATCCATGGAATTCTTCCATTTTGTGTGCTTAACGGCTTACATAAAGGTATTTGGGGTGGTAGAAGGGTGAGCCAAGAAGTTGAATTGTTTTTTTGGACCTTGTGACCACACTGGAGGGTGGAGGGGCAGCAGCAGTAGGCATAATTTCTGGAGGATTCGGTGGCTGCTGGTTCAATATTGGTGGGGAAGGACTGGAATAAGATAATGGGGGAGAGGTGTTGTGGGCTGCATTATTAAATAGTGAAGGAGATTGAGAAGCGATATGAATTATACCTGATGAAGTGAAGACTACTGGTATTGGCCTTTCAATTATGGACTCTGGAGTGTTGGAATGAGAGAGAATTGTTAGGGGGATAGGAACAGGCGGCAAAATAGTTGGAACGAGATTGTAGTCCAAGTTGTATTAGACTTCTGGTTGAGTTTCCTCATAGACTTGGGACTCTATGATTTCCCATTTTAACGTGGAAAACTTCTTTTTCAAGTGTTAGAACATTTGAGTAAAAGGAAAAATATCTTCACAAAATTGAACATCACCACTAACAAAATTTTTTTAGTGCACTGGATTAAAACAGAGGTGTGCATGATGAACAATAAAAAATCCTAAGTAGACACATGGTGTAGATCTAGGCTGAAATTTATTTTTTGTATATGTTTTAAGCCATGAATAACAAAGATAACCAAAAAAATTTAGCGAAGAGTATTTTGGAGGTTCGCTAAATATTTTTTTATAAGGAGAATAATTATTCAGGCCAGGTGTAGGGAATTTATTTAGGAGATAGATAGCATGGTGACAAGTAAAGGATCAAAATTCAGATGCTAGTGAGGCTTCATTGATAAGAGTTCGAGCTATTTCGACAATGTGACGATGTTGTCGTTCAGCGATGGCAACTCGCTGGGGTGTTTAGGGTGGGAAATTAAATGTTCAATGACATTGCATTGTAGGGTAGTGTTTAAGACCTTTGTATTCACCCCCTCCATAAGTATAAAGTGAAGCAATTTTGTGTTTAAAATTTTTTTCCACCAAAGGATGAAAATGCGCAAAAATTGAAGCGACTTCACTTTTGTTTTTGATTGTATACAATCAGGTATATTAGTTGTAATGATCAACAAAAATGCAGTAATACAACTTTTTATCAATGCATAAAATGGGTGATAGATCCCATAAATCACTAAATAAAGTTTGAAGTGGTGCATTACTATTTAAAGTGAGACGTTGAAATGGCAAACGATGAGCTTTATTTGGTGAGCAAGAATTACAAAACTGAAACTTTTCGTTGGTGGAAAAGGGAAGTGAAAATTTATTCAGTACTAAGTATAGGATTTTCAGATAAGGATGACCCAAGCGACGGTGCCACAGTTGACGGGAGACTTTGGTGGAGGTGAAGTTGGTGGAAGATGAAATATGATCCCTCTGGGTTCACTTATAGAGTCCATGTTTATTCCGGCCTTCTACCAACTTTCTCCAAGTTTTGAGATCCTTCACAAGAAAAAAGTGTGAAAAAATTCAATTGAGGTTAGATTGTCAGTGCAAAACATAGCAACAAAAATAAGCTTATTTTTGATAGCTGGAGCACAAAGAGTGTTAGAGAGCATGCAATTAGAGTTAGAAGCCTTAATTTGAGCTAAACCAATGTGAGTAATGGGAATAGTTTTACCGTCACCCATGGACACTTCCTCATTGCCAGTATATTCTTCAAGATTATCTGAATCTGTTGTGATATGATGGGTTGCTCCATAATTAAGGATCCAAGGATTTGTATCTCGGTGATGATTCGACATAAAGTTGACCTTAGCTTCAAAGTGGTTGTGCGATTTTGAGCAACACACATCAACTGTGTGACCGATCTTTTGGCAAAGTTTGCATTTCACCGCTTGCCTGGGTTGTCTCCCATTTGTTGAGTGCCAGGGTACGCCTGTCATGGAGCTTGTGGTTTCGAAGATTGATTAGGGAAGCAACGATTATTCTTCTAATGTTGGGGCTGAAAGTTGGTCCTTTGTGCAGCTGTGGCCGTGATGATGGAGGATTAGTTGTAAATATCTTGATGTTTGAGAAAGAGTTCATGGTCCGTGAGTTTCTAGAATAGCTCCTCAAAGCTTAGGGTTGTGTCTCGTGCTCTTATAGCGGCAGTGATTTCACGGTACTCATGACCTAGGCCACTCAAGATCTTGATTGCTAGTTCATCATCAGCCACTAGAAAGCCTGCTACTTTGAGAGCATCCACAATTGATCTGATCTCCTGTAGGTAAATAGCAACAGTTTTGGAGGCCTTTTTCAAGTTTTGCAACTAATCTCGCAAGCTAATGATCCGAGTGTGACTCATATTGGCATAAGTTGTATGAAGGAGATCCCATGCTAATTTTGCCAAGGAGGCAGTTGCAACAGTGGGAGCAATGGTGAGGTTAACTGATGCCATCATTGCCTCTTGAATTAGTTGGTCTTGGCAAAACCGCATCTCATATTCAGGATATGAGATGGTCCTATCAGTTTGTGTGATAGTGGTTGGCGGAGCAGATTTGGCACCAGTGATATGCCCAAGGAGCTTGTGTCCATTGAGTAGCATCACTAGTTGCTCCTTCCAGGTTACAAAGTTGAGGTTACCGTGCAGGTTGATAGGCAATTGGGTAGCTGGATTGAACTGTACCACATGAGTGGTAGTCGGAACTTCAACATCAGTGTCACTGGTGATAGCATGTACAACAATGTTTTTGACGCGAAGAGATAGACAAAAAAAATTGGTTCAAACTCATGAGAGTTTTAGAGAGGCTCTGAAACCATAAAGAGTTTGAGAATCAAAGAAAACATGAATGATCTTATTCAATCATAACATCAACTTAAATACAAGACGTAACTAACTTGACTAATTCTAAGGAACTACTCTAACAACTTAATGTGTAACTAACTTGACTAAATCTAAGGAACTACTTTAACAACATAATCTAATCTTATGGAAAAGATTGAATCAAATGATTTGAACTAAATCTACTATAACAACCTGATAAGTATTTATAACATACTACTGCGAGTATCTCAACAATAGTAAGCTTCAGATTCCTGCATGCTTTCTTAATTCTTTTGTATATAACTTTTTTCTCAAAAGTTTTAAGTTTCTTGTAATCTAGTAAAAAGCACATTTCTTTTAATCAAGTCCTTAGCATAGTTTTTGTTGTATCTAAAGTGAAAAGACAACAATAATTATTTACTTAAAGAATAAGCTCATAAATATACTGGCATCTTCTTATAGACCAATATTATATTAAACAAAAGAAATATCTATATATTACCTTCAAAATAAATTTAGAGAAATTTTATTATTTTATCATATAGTATATTGAACATTATTGCTATTATATGAAGTTTCTAACTACATTAATAGCCCACAGAAGAAAGTTCCTATAGTTAGAGCTTGCATATATATATATATATATATATATATATATACACTCACTCACTTTCTCTATTGTTTTGTACATGTGCATTGTAATGATCGTCTAGTTCATTTTCTCCTTAATGCCTTCTTTTCGTCGTTTAGGTTTTATGCATGTTCCTTTTAAACTTGAATAGTTTACTTTAGTGAAAACATCAGGTAAAAATCATCAAAATGAAATTATGTTGGTTGCATCAGCTCTGGAATGGTCATTTTAGGCTAGTAGCACGGTTGGTTTGAATCTCGAGGCTTTCGGCGTGAGATTATGTAATTAGGCATTTTAGCTTATGAGATTTGGCCTAAGTTTGACCTTGGTCAACACTCTTTGTACAGATGCTCGGATTAAAATTCCATCAGCGTGGTTAGCTCCAGAATGTCGAGTTTGGTCTAGAAGGACCTTTAGCTTAGGTCTTAAGGCTTCCGTGTGAATTTGAGAACTTAGACGAATTGTTGGAAAGCTTAAAGGCCTAGAGTTTACTTTGGTCAACATTCGGAGAATTAGTTGTCGTATGAGAATTTTATCAATGCCATTAACTCCAGAATGTTGAATTTGGTCTCGTTGGATCTTAAATCTTGGGTCTTGAGTTCTTCTTTTTGATATTTCGGTGTTTAGGCAAAATGCTTAGTTTTAGGCCTAATGGGTCCCAATGGGGTATTTCTATCATAATAATCTTTTTACTGAAATCTAAAAATTTTGTTGAGTCTGGAATGTCGAATTTAGTGGGGTAGCATATCTTGTTTATTTTTATCGGATCCCGAATGAATCTCGACAGTCCATTTGGAGACTTTGGAAAAAATTAGAAAAAATCTGGTGCATACTTTTAGCGAATAGAAAATGTCCTTTTTAGCGACCAGAAATCCTTTTAGCGACCAGACCTACCATTATTTCAAGCCGAAAATCAACACTCAACCCTCATTTACTAAACACCATTTTTCTCTCATTTTAGCTATATTTTGGGTGATTCAAAGTCTAGGTTACTCAAAATTGGCCTGACTACACATTGGAGTGCTCGGGGACTGTGGGGGGGGGGGGAACCTTCAGTTGAGGTAATTTTTGAGTTTTAGTTGCTGTCCTCTCTTCTTCACTAGCTTTAATGGTGATTTAAATGCATGGGCTGATTCCGGGCTGTTCTGAGTCCCGAATTATATTCCATTTTGGGACACAAGTTGGGGGAGTTAAAAAGAATTTTTTCACATAGTCGATTTCAGGATCCCGGTGAAAGTCCCACAATCCCATTTTAGACTCGATTTTTTATCTGTCTCTGAAAGTTATGATTGTTTTGTCAAAATGATCGTATTGACGTTGTGATTCTACTTTGGATAGTGTTGTAGAGTTTTGAGACCGTGCGGAGGAGAAAAGCTCTGACAATGTGATTTGGAGCGCGCGCAGTCGACTTGAAGGTAGGCTACGACTTCCCTCTCATTAGAATGAGCATGATTAAGTAATTGTATGTTGATTTGTTTTAATTTGGGCTTGAATTGGTGGTTAATCATGTTATATTCTTAGAATCCATGATTTAGGCTACTTATCGAGTTTTCGGGCGGTTGAATCATGTCTATTGTATTTGTTGATAATCCTAACCTTGTTGTGTGCCTTATTTGTGATTTCTAAATATTTTTGGAGCATGTTTGGCCTTAGTCTAGGCTTAGGCTAGTTATTTCCGTAGACTTGCGTCCTTTTGGTGTTGTTAGGCCATCTAATCTCCCCGATGTTGCTTCGGACGGCTTAGCTCCATGTAGTCTGATGTAGCAGACATGAGTCTAATAGTTTAGGCCTTAGCTAGGCAGTAACACAGCGGTTTGAACCATATATTCATAAATCCTCTATTTCCGTCGGTTATGGTGTCTCTATTTCTTGGTGTGGAAGCTACTCGTCGGTTCTGGTTGGATATTGTTCGAGCTGGAGTGATTTATTAATACCACTGGAATTGGGGGTACTCCCCGTGATGATCGGTTGGTTGCCCAATTAAATCCACCGGGCGTGGTTCAAGTCCTTGCCTTGGTATTATAGCCTTGGTTCAAGTCCTGGCTTTCTTCATCGGTGGTTCAAGTCAGCCGCCATTTGCAATCGTGGTTCAAGTCCACCGCTCGTTACAACTTGGTTAAAGTCCATAACTACTCACCTCGGTTCAACTTCTTGGTCATATTAAGACGTGGTTCAAGTCCATGATTATCCTTAGCCTTGGTTCAAATCCTCAGTTATGTACTATCTCGGTTCAAGTCCTTAATTCTAAATCTTCAATTCGCTTCAACTCCTTAACCCCTATGAATTCTAGATGAGCTTCAGGCATATGGATTGGTTTGGTTCGAGTCCGTGGTAAGTTGTGGAAATCTTGGAAACTTTGTCGGGTCCTCTTATTCCAATCTATACTCTTCCTTGTACATGTCGGGCTTATGGGAGTTCACTCGAGTTTTACTTTAAGCTTGCATGCGAGTGTAACGTTTGGGTTTGGGAGCCCGATCAGATTTAGTTAGTTATTCTCCTTTTCTTTGTGTGTTAGTACACTCGTGTGCATACGTGTTAGATTTCTCATTCCAGTTTATAGTAGTGTTTTAGATTTTTGCACTTCATATAACTTTTGCTTTTGTTGCTCAGTCGACCTACGAGGCCTACTGGGTACGTGTTTATTTGGTACTCATACTACACTCTACATTTGTTTTCGTGATGCAGGTTCGAGCACCAGCGATCAGCGTTGACATCGAGTCTGCAACAGTCTGATCCGGAGATGGGGGTTAGCACTTGGCGTTTTGGGCTATACCAATCTCCATCTATATATATCTCTGGTATTTTGCTTTTTGAGACAATCTTGTTTCTATGGTCCAATTTTAGGACTTGTACTCATTTTGTTAGTAGCTCTATGCATGTGACTTCCAGTTTCTGGGAGGGATCTTTGATTTATATATATATTTTGGCTTGCTTCCTCTTCTTCATCTATGATTTCTGTTATTTGTGTTATTTTTTTAGTTTGCCCTCAATCACATTACCTGCAGTTTCGGGAAACGGGTTGTCTTGCCTACTGGTGGGTTATAGTAGGCGCCATCATGACTGAGGAATCGGGTTTTGACATGAATGCATAATACAAGATACTCAATTTGATAGCCTATTATTCATTCTTTAGTCAATAGCCACATGTTTTTCCTGCTTTTCCATGTCATTGCCCATAAACACCCCTAAATATGTCATAATAAATTAATTATATGAAAGATATTCACCCCTCATATTCTCAAATGTGTGTTTCCTTAATATTCTAGACCAATTAAATCATAAAAGGATCTCATTAAGTTTTTAAAAACTTTATAATCATATTTTAAAATTAAAAATGTTTTGAAATACATATTTTTTTAATAAAAAAAGAACAACTAAAGAATTATGAACAAACCAAGTCACATGTTTTTTAATCTTGAGGGCACCAGCTAGGAAATTATATAGGAAATAAAAACAATTACAAGTCATTAGGAGAATCAAGAAAGGTTGGTTTTAATAATTGAGACTCTCCAAATTTTTAGTGTATTAATCATTTACAGAGAATAGAAAAATAGTAATTGAAAATGTAACAACCTATTCCCGTTATTATAGAAAAGCCAACAAGGAAAGAATTTGGACCAGAAAAACTTTTTGTAGTAACTTCCAAATTTGTAGCCTAGTCTAGATTCAGACGAAATTTAAGTCAGGTAAGGTCGAGGGAAATCTGGTATTGAACGGTGAATCTATTTATGATTTTGATCACATCAGGGGATCCCTAAGACATTAAGGAGCCCATATGACTTTACAGAATCAAATTTGGGTGAGTAGAACTCCCGAAACTGATCTTGGTGTGAAGAGGTAGTTTTTGAATGTCTTGTTTTTAAACTGTGTTGTGAAATGGTTGCTTGGAACTAAAATTCAAAGGTTTTGTCTTCGTGTAAGCTGCCAGGGCGGGCCTAATCCCGCCTGGGCAGGGAAACTGTGGTGGGATGGTGTCCGCCGTAGCGGGACTGTCGCAAATTAAGTCGGGGAAAAACCGCAATTTCATTTTTTTTCCTGCAAACTTCATTCTTAAGAGCTAGGAGAAAACCCATGACAAGTTCTGTCATGCCCCGAGGCTATCCCCTTGACGTAAACACGGACCCCAGATCACGAGTGACCCCAAGCTAACGCTGAACTAGCATATCATAAGCATACTAAAATTTACTGAAATAAGAGATACTGTGCGGAAACTTAAAACATTAGATAAAAAGAAATGGTGGGGAATACCCAATACTAGTCTTAATATAAGTATTGAATAAGAGGCAGTAACACTAGACTATAACTCAAAAGCTAAAGTAGAACCTAACTATGTCTGAATAAAGCCTCTAACTGACTAGAGATGCTGAGACATACCCCATCTAACTCTAGCAAACTGAAACTGAAATGATAGATTGAATGTAAAAGAACATGTCTATCGTCCTTGAAGAATGAGGACTCACCACTGATAATGCTGAATACATATCGGGATTAAGCAACATGGTTATGGCCCTACATCACGAAAAGATGTAGCACCGTGTATGCATCAGTACTTGACAGCTAGTGAGCATGCATAATAGGATAAAGCTGAACAAATATATATAACTGAACAAAGCATAATGAGCAATGATATAATCTGAACATGATGAAGACACTGAAATATATTGAATGTGAACTAAATTGAATGCAATGACCAAGTACATAACAGGCTGAAACTAAATACTGAAATATAACTGGTAACCTGGTCAAATTCACTAGAGCCTGACTGTGGAAGCTACTAATATCGACATAAAACCACGTGAGGTAAACGTGGAGTCTTATGTATACTCCACATCGAGAGGACCCAATAAACCTTGTCATGGGTATAGAGGCATGACTGGAATGATCAGTAATATTGATGCCCACAGAGGGAACTAATAAACCTATGGGGGCACATACTTTTGGGACTATGAGGGTATGCTAAACCCTAGTACAACTCGGTCTAAGCCTATTCCCAACTGGAAATGTGTATAATCAACATAATTGGAATACTAGATAGATCAAAGTTCTGACATGCAAATCTGAGAATGTGACATTTAAATACTAACAATGAAACATTCTTAACCAGAGCATGTATATCTGTATAAACTAACCTAGCTAGTATAATTTATGAACTAATCGAATCTACACACTAGGGTTCTGAATTTCATGGAAGGATTAAGCAACATGGTTATGAAAACATAATGATTTGATTCAGATTACTCTAATAGCTAAATCACAACAATTATCAAAAAGTTCTAGAAACTCTAGGTCTAAACATGATATAGGGAATCAAGAATCTGACTAAATTCTAGGGACCTACTGGATGAAAGGAATCCACCAGTGAAATCCCCCATACGTGGTGACAAATTTTATGGAGAAATATTTTGATTTTAGTGCTGGAACAGATGGAAACTTGCTCCATTCTTGGAGGGGTTGGGTGGCCTTTTTTCTCCTCTTTTGCTTTACGTTTTGATGAATTCTAGAGAGTGAAGGTCTTGCTTATGTCCTGGCTAGGCTAATAGTTTTAAACTGACCAAAACAATGTAGTTTAGGGATTAAACGACGTAGTATAGGTGCCCAATGCATAGGGGAAAACACCAAATGACCCCTGACTTAAAGATTGTCATGGCCATCGACGGGATTGGCTGACGGTCCATGGACTGACCGACGGGCCGTCCTATCAGTCGTTGATTAGTGTCAGAAAAGCTGAAAACTAGGGTCTGAACCACGGATCGTGGTCCCACCTACGGTCCGTAGGTCCTTCCGTAGGTCAACCCTTAGCTAAAAAATTTGGGGTTCCTGGGAAGGAGTTGAGGTGGCCAACCACAGACTCCACATATGGTCCGTAGGTATCGTCCGTTGGTGGCACCTGCAACTTCTGAAAATCTACATTTTATCCCTTTCTAAAATCTGGGTGTTACATTATCTCCCCCTTGGGAATATTCAACCTCGAATGCATTCTAAACTAGTTGAATATGGTGGGAAAGAACAGCAAACCCTACCACTAAATACTGGAAATTCAAATCTGACTGACTAAGTTCCAAGAAATACAAATATGCTAAAATGCAAGTATAACTGATGGAACATGATACTAAGACTGAATTTATGCAAGAGTAAACCGAAAGACTAGGGAGGAACTATTACCTAAGGAATGAAATCAGAAGGAAAGAGATGAGGATACTTGGCCTTCATGGTTGCTTCTGCTTCCCACATATCTCCCTCTACAGACTGACTCCTCCACAAAACCTTAACTGAAAAAACTTCTTTGTTTCTCAACCTGAGAACCTTATGATCAAGAATTTCAACTGGCACCTCCTCAGAAGTGAGACTATCCTTCACAACCACACATTCTAATGGTACTATTGATGTTGGATCACCCACACACTTCTTCAACAAGGAACTATGAAATACCGGATGGACTGCTGCTAGTTCTGGTGGCAATATTAACTCATAAGCCATGTTACCAACCCTTTTCAAGATTCTGTATGGACCTACATATTTGGGACTGATCTTCCCTTTCTTGTCATATCTCATCACCTCCTTCATAGGTGATACTTTCAGGAAAACCGAATCATTAATTTGGAATTCCAAGTCCCTTCTCCTTACAATTGCGTAGGACTTCGGACGAGTCTGGGCTGTCTTAAGTCTATCTCTAATGAGCTAAACCTTTTCCATAGATTCATGAACTGAATCTGGCCCTATCAAGGCTGCTTCACCTTCTTCAAACCAACCAACTGGAGATCTGCACCTACTCCTATATAATTCCTCATAAGGGGCAATCTGGATACTAGAATGCTAGGTATTATTGTAGGAGAACTCTATGAGAGATAGTGATCATCCCAAATACCCTTCAAATCGATCACGCAAGCTCTCATCATGTCCTCTAATGTTTGAATAGTACGCTCAGCCTAACCATCCGTCTGTGGATGAAATGTTGTGCTAAGACATTTCTGAAATAACTTCTAGTAATGAGAGGTAGACCGAGAACCTCTATATGAGATGATAGACAAATAAACCCCATGCAACATGACTATCTTATTAATGTAAAGCTTTCTTAGCGTAGTCCTCCACCAAATCTGTAGTCTTAACAGCCAAAAAGCGAGCAGACTTAGTAACTCTATCTACTATCACCCAAATGGAGGCATACTGTCTGCGAGTACGAGGTAAACCTCAGATAAAATCCATGTTTATCACTTCCCACTTCCATGTAGGAATGTTAATCTCTTGTGTCATGCCTCTTGGTTTCTGATGTTCTACCTTTACCTGCTGACAATTAAGGCAGTTAGCCACAAAATCTACTTTATCCCTCTTCATGCCATTCTACCAAAATACTTCCCGCAGATCACGGTACATCTAAGTGGCACCTGGATGAATAGAATACCTGCAGTTATGGGCTTCTGTAAGGATCTACTGTCTCAACCCACCCACCTTAGTAACAGAAAAATTATTGTAGTAGCTAAGCACACCATCTCCCCCTTGGGAGATAACCTCAACTTTCTGTTGATGGATTGCACCCTTCAATTGAAGCAATATAGGATCACTATTTTGTTTCTCCCTAACCTCTGCTATCGATGATGATTCTGACCAATTCTTAACTGTCACACCATCATCTATTATGTTCATAAGGCAAACTCCTAAACGAGCAAGTCGGTGAATATCCTTTGCTAATTCCTTCCTTTCTTCCTCAACATGTGCTACACTAACCATAGATAGTCTACTAAGAGCATCGACTACTGAATTGTCCTTCCCAGTATGGTACAGAACATTCATATCATAGTCCTTGAGGAATTCAAGCCATCTACTCTGGCGAAGATCCAATTCCTTGTGGGTGAACACATACTGGAGGCTCTTATGGTTTGTGAACACATGTACGTGAACACCATACAAGTAATGTCTTCAAATCTTTAGAGAAAATACTATGGCTGCCAGCTCAAGGTCATGAGTCGGATAGTTCTTCTCATGTACCTTAAGTTGTCTAGAAGCATAAGTTATAACCTTACCTCGCTGCCTCAACAAAAAACGTAGGCCGACTCTGGATGCATCACAATAGATCACATAACAATCGGAACCCTCTAGTAGAGTCAGAACAAAATTTGTAGTCAACCTAGTTTTCAGTTTTGAGAAGCTCTTCTCACACTCATCTGACCAGTAGAAACTTAACCTTTTTCTGAGTTAACTTAGTCAATGGATAATCTATGGATGAAAATCCATTCATAAACCTCTGTAATAAATGACCAAACCCAAGAAACTTCTAAATATGAGGGAGAGATGGGTCTGGGCCATTGTTTCACTGCCTCTATTTTCTGGGAATCCACTTGGATCCCTTCGCTAGATACAATATGACCAAGGAAGGCAACTGATTGTAACCAAAACTCACATTTTTTAAACTTAGTGAATTAATGGCGGTCCTTGAGAGTGTACAAAACAACTCTCAGATGAGTCGCATGTTCTTCCTCATTCCTAGAGTAAATGAGGAAATCATTAATAAAGACAATAACGAACAAGTCCAAATACTGTTTGAACACCATGTTCATTAAATTAATGAAAGTTGTAGGAGCATTGGTTAATCCAAATTACATAACTGCAAATTCATAATGACCATACCAAGTTCTGAAGGCTGTTTTCCGGATTTCACTATCTCTAACTTTGAGCAGATAATAACCCGATCTGAGGTCTATTTTCAAAAAATAACTAGCACCCTAGAGTTGGTCAAATAAGTCATCAAAATTGGGGATATGGTACTTATTCTTGATTGTGACTTTGTTCAACTGACGATAGTCAATGCACATCCTGAGAGATCCATCTTTCTTTTTCACGAACAACACTGGTGCACCCCATGGGGAAATACTGGGTCTGATGAAGCCCATAACTAGAAGGTCTTTAAAGTGTTCTTTCAATTCCTTAAGCTCAGCTGGAGCCATTCTATAAGGAGGAATTGAAATAAGATGGGTATCTGGAACAAGATCTCTTCTGATGTCGATTTCCCTTTCAGGAGGAACTCCAGGAAGATCTTCTGGAAACTCATTTACTACTGGAACTGACTCAAGATTTTGGGTTTCTTAGCTTGAATCCTTAACCCAAACTACATGATAGATATACCCCTTGGAAATCATCTTTCTGGCATTAAGGTAAGAGATAAATT
This sequence comes from Solanum bukasovii, assembly GCA_029582585.1. Taxonomy (NCBI): domain Eukaryota; kingdom Viridiplantae; phylum Streptophyta; class Magnoliopsida; order Solanales; family Solanaceae; genus Solanum; species Solanum bukasovii. The sequence goes on from JAJOOI010007067.1 coordinate 16,186, forward strand.
GACCTACAGGGACTGAGCTACTACCATTTCGTCCTAGGACTAGGTCGCTTAGAAACTAAAAAAAGAATGATCCTAGTTCTACAATCGACAGAGGAATAACAGGTATGTAACCAATCCATGCCTAGAATGATATCAAAGTCTACCATATCTAACTCTACAAGATCTGCTGAGACGACTTTCTGAGACACTATGACCGTGAATTTTTGTATACCCTTCTAGCTATATCTGGGTCATCAACTGGAGTAGAGACTGAGAAGGATTCTGAAAGAGTTTCGGGACTGACACTGAAGTTTATTGCTATATAGGGAATTACAAAGAAAAGAGTAACCCTTGGATCTAGCAAAGCATAAACATCTAAATGAAAGATTCGCAACACAACAATAACCACATCATGAGAATCTTCTTGATCTTGGCTATCCTGGAGAGCACACAACCTATTATAGTGCTGACCGCCACTAGTACGAGATGAAGTATCCTCTTGAGTTGGGTGACCGGCTAGTACTGTTGGAGCTGTAGACTGAGCCGTATTATTGTTGCCTCCTTGTCCTTGTTTAGAAGAAACGAAATCTCTCAACCTATGACCGGACTGACCACACCCAAAACATCATTGCTTTACTGCAAGACACTCGCCCAGATGGTTCATACCACACTTTTGACAAGTTGGGTAGGTCCTGGTAGCTGAAGTACTCCCTTGAGACTTAGAGACTGATGCCCTACCTTTCCAATCCTTTCGAAACCTGGGGCATGGTGCACTAGTTGATGAACGTGTCTAGAAAAACTCCCTCATCTCTCTTGGGAAGAACCTGTCTAGAAAAGCTCCGATAAAACACTCCCAAGTCAAAGGAGCTGTAGTCTCACCCCTATTGTCTATCCACTATGTAATCCATATGTAAGCGACATCCTTAAGCTAGTCGGATGCCAACTCTACCATGTTATTTCCAGTCACTTGCATCACTCAAAATATATTCTTGACCTTATCAATGAAGTTCTAGAGGGTCTTCACTAACTTGTGACCCTAGAAACTCAGGTGGATTCATCCTAACGAAATCTCGGACTCTAGCTGTCACTGATCCATCACTAATCTTTGTAAGGACTGAACCTGCTGATTGTTCTGGTTGGGTACTGATAAGCCCACAATTTGGACTCATCTAGGGCATCTTTTTAATAGGATTCATGTCCTCAAATGCATATTTTGTCTCAATACCTAATGTAAATAGTTGAAATTCAGGTATATGAACTTAGGGACAAAGCATGGACACTATGGAGCAAAATAGGAACAAGGCAGCTGAACGAACGAAGAAAATAAGGCATGAGGATCACTCAAATCATTGGGCGAATCGCTGAATTGCCATGGTCTCGCCTAATGTTCTATTGTGCCAAGCCCTGGAAGAGGTGACCGCATTGGCGATAGAAAAGAGCATTAGGCAAATCGCCGAACAACCATTATACTGCCTAAAGTTATAGAATGCCAGATATAAACTGAGGATAAATTCGGCGAGCTGCAGATTCAGCTCGCGTATCGCCGATATATTCGGTGACAGAAAATTAGGTCGCCAAAGATTGCTGAAGAAGATTTGAACACATGCTGATATGTGAGATAATAGAGAAAAGAGGTGATTCGCGGAAGTGTTAGGCGAACCCGATCTGGATCACATAAAATTACAGTTGTCGAACCAAGAAAAAGTAAAAAATGAAAGGCAAGAGAAAGAACAATCGGTGTGTCACCGACCTATCGGTGACAACTGAATAACTTTACCTCATGCTCTATTACAGTAACACATCAGACCTATTTAAATTGACTTTTGGAAAGGAGAAGGGTTCATTCAAAAACTGAGGAAAGAATTATTGAGAGAGGAAACACTTCCAAAGGGTGGGGGAAGAGATTTTAGTAGGATTATGAGAGACATTTTTGTAAGAGAGAAGATTCTCTATTGAATTTCATCTATAATTATCATTTTGTACCCAACTATGGGGGTGATAATTAACTTTGATCGTTTTATTTCTGAGATGAGTGGCTAAAACCCTTTACTTGGGGTTTTGATCATGAAGCCAATTATTGAATTTACTTAATGGGTGTTTGTTAATTGCGAATAATTGTGCTAATTTGAAGTGGGTCTATGATGTTGTTGTGTTTCGAGATTGAATTGTGTTACTTCGTGTGTCAATTTCAGTGTCGTGCACTTGCTCGAGAGAGAGGTGTGAGACCAAGGTGGCAATCTTAGCGTCCTTAGTAGTTGGGTTTCTTAGTTTCAGCTCGAGAGAGTGAAACAAGGAGCTCATCCTTTGTATCAAGCTTGAGAGAGTAGATTTGATGAGGTTAAAGAACTAGGCTTCATTCAATTAGTGTTGAAGTTCGAGAGAATTCAACATAGAAAAGGTAATTGTTCTAGAGAAAGTTACTTTATTTATGGTTCGACCTACCCACAACAAATTAGTCCATTATGAGTAGTAATGTTTACTCATTTTGTTGATATTCAATAGTTGGCTGATTAATTCCCTGAGTTTCACTCTAATATTTGATTATTTCTATTGAGCTATAAGTTTGAATTTGGTAATTAAAACCTGGAATTTGAGTTTTAAATATTAGTTGTGCAAGAAATGTTTGATTGAAGAGAATGTCATTGTATTTTTATTAAAGAAATTTGGAAGAACCACTACTCCCTGTGGGATCGACCCCAACTCACGTAGTTGGGTTATTATACTGAAGAACGATCGTTGGAATTTAGTATTGGATGAAATGCCACTTGATACGTTAATCAAAATGGCACCGCTTTAGAGGAGTAGCATTACTTAGAATTCTTTGATTGAAAATTTTGACACTCAAATTTGTTGGCTGCTTTGTGTAATTGTTGGCTGGACCACATAAAAATGAACATGAGTGAGGAAGAGATGAATGACAGTCAAGCAAGCCATCAAGATGGTATAGACGACATCAATAGTGTCTACAACCCGGATCAATCAGGTGGAATGGGTGCAATTTGCATACCACAAGGTGATGGGAATGTGATGGTTGAAGTCAGTAGAACAACTCTTCACCTTCTCCAAATGAAGGGACTATATGGAGGGCTAGATCACGAAGACCCGCAGGAGAATGTAAGAAGCTTTACAGAGATTTGCAATCCTTTTTCATTCAAGGGAGTGTCGCAAAAGTCAATTCGACTGCGGTTATTCCCATTGTCTTTAAAAGGAGAAGCCAATAAGTGGTTAACCGAATTACCAAACAACTCCATCACATCATGGGAGGAGTTGGTTATAGCATTTAGCACAAGATTCTTCCCTCCATCTAGAATGATGAAGCTTAGAGATGAAATTCAAGGTTTCAAGCAATGGGAAGGGGAACCACTTCATGAAACATGGGTGAGATTCAAGAAGCTCCTACTCAAATGCCCAACTCATGGGCTACCAAATGATTTGTTACTTCAATATTTCTACCGGAGTCTTTATTCGGTTAATAAAGGAGTGTGCCGATTAGTTGGTACAAAGAGGAATAATGTTACAATCATTTGAGGTGGCTTCATTTTTCCTAGATGACATGACTAGGATAAATCAAGCATGGTATACCAAAGAGGATCACGTCTCTCCATTCCATTTTAGATTAACACAAGAGCAACTGGATAAAGAGAAAGAGAGGGATGAAAACATCAAGAAGATGTTCACCCAAATAGATGTTCTACAGGAGCATATGAAGGGAACATATGGAGTGTTCAGAGTTGATGAGGGTTCATCCTCAAGTTATTCTAAGCCTGGAGAGAATAAAGGTTGGAACTCCATAAGATGTGCAGAGGGTTTCTACCCACGCTATTGGCAGTGAGGTGGAAATCAAGGTTGGAACCATCATAAGGAAGTTGAGCAAATGAGATACCATCAAGATTTGTCCGAACAAAATGAGTACTGGAGAAGAGAGGATGAATATGAAGAGAACCACACTCACTCAAGTGAGAGCCCAATATCAAGGGGTAGTGTAAGTAGTGCCCGCGTGAATGATTTGTTTTCACGCATTCTTGATAAAGTTTAAGGCTCGGATAATTTATTGAAGGGGATGAAAGACGACTTCTCATCCTTGAACAATAAACTAAACTCGCACACAGATCCAATCAAAGTTCTTGAAGGTCAATTTAGTTTACTTACAATACAATTGAAACAAAAGATAGAGACAGATGATGAAGATAGAGGGCTGGCCGTTGTCACTCGAAGTGGAAAAGAAGTAAAAGGTGATGCGATGGGAAATGAGGGAGTGCACATGCAAAATGAAAGCAAAGATATGGAGGACGAAGAAATAACCATCCCACAAGACACCACAAGGGGGCCGCAAAGTGATGTGGAGAAACACAAGCCATGCCTAAAAGTCAAGCAATGTTTACCCAAAATACCTCTTCCATTTCCTCAACGCATCAAGAAGAAGAATGAGGATGAAAAGTTCAAGATGTTTTTATCGGTGTTCAAAACCTTATCGATTAATCTCCCTTTAGTGGAAGCATTGTTAGAATTGCCGACTTACACCAAATTTATGAAGGAGTTAGTCACAAAAAAATGAGCTTGGATTTTGAGACGATCGAAGTTTCTCACAATTGTAGAGCGATTATGACGAAGGAGTTGATAAAAAATAAATATGATCCTGGGGCATTTATCATCCCATGTACCATAGGCATGCTCAAGTTTCCAAAAGCCATATCTGATTGATGAGTCCACAAATTGGACTCATTTAGGGTTATATTTTAATAGAAATTGTGTCCTCAAATGCTTATTTTATCTCAATATCTGATGAAAACCCTTAAGTTTCAGGTATTTGAAGTTAGAAGGTAAGTCTGAAAACTCCGTCACAAGAAGGAATGAAGAGGCTAAAAAAAACGAAGAAATGAAGACCTGAGGATCGTCCAGTCCACTTGGCGAGTCGCCGAAGGGTCTTACTTCGCCTTTTGTTCCAGTGTGCTGAGCCTTGAAGGAAATGATCAAGTCGGCAGAAAAAGGGAGCAGTCGGCGCATCACCGAGAAGTTCCGCGAAGCAGTACCATATTGCTCAATGACCCAGAGCACAACGATGTTGAAGGATGGTGCAAGACATCGATGAACTATACCACAAGGCGAATCGCCGAGTTGATCGACGATTCTGACTAACGACGCTGAATGATCCACTGCAACACTAATTTGTTAAAGCTGAAAAATGCTAGTTAGAGTTGTAGCTTTAGGTGTGGAACAATTATTATAATTTTCATATAGAACAATACTTTTTGATATTTTTTCTCTAAGTTTGAGAGGGTTTTGGAGACTTGAAGAAGAAGAGGGTTTTATCTCCAAGGATTTATACTTGGGTCTCTTGGATTCTTCATTCTTAGTCTGTAACAAGACTTAAATCTTCTTACCCATTTGAATGCAAGCTCATTTAGGTATAAATTTTTATCTCTTGATGTGTGGCTAAAACCCCCAATTCTTGGGGTATGATTTAACGAATATGGGTTAAGATAATTGTTGGGTCTTGCTTGCTGATACTTTATTCGTAGTTTAAATATGATTTCATTTAGTGGTTGTGGATGAATTTAATGAATTTGTAGTTGTAAATACAAGTTTATTTATTTGTTTTCAGCTTGCTCGAGGGAGAGGTTGTAAAACTAAAACCACTAAATTAATGGCCGGTGTGAGTCGCTCGAAATGAGGTTCAGCTCGAGAAAGTGAACCCTAGTCCCATGTGCACACACTCAGCTTGAGAGAGTGAGTGGGTTAAGGCATAGGCTGGTCTTCATGCGGCAAGTGGGTGTCCGAGAGGAACGCATTCGAAACGGGATAAGTTACTCGAGAGGGAGCTTATCTCCCTAAGGTTTTGCCTATTCACAATTATTCTATGAATCTTCTATCGAAAACATGTACCAAATAATCTACCTTAACCCGTATTCCTATCACATTCCAAGGATCCCCTCTCATTGCTTAGAAATCCTTGTTTATTTTGCTATTTTTACTTACTAGTGACAAAACCCCCTATTGTTAATTGACATTTTTGTGTCCCCCTTTAATTTACAATGTTTTTACTCGTTAATATCTTTAGCTACGACTAGTTAGAACTAAATTTTATTTTTCTATAAATTCTCAAAACCACTCTCTTGGGACTATCCCAAACCTTGGTTGGGTTACTAAACTATTGTACGATCGTAGACACTTGCATCAGAAGTTGTGTCTTGACTACGCAAACATCAAAATGGCGCCGCTGCCAGGTATTGGTGTTATTTGAGAATTATTAGTAGAGTAGAATTTTGATTTTGTTAGTCGTAGTTTACTAACTTAATTTTTAGATTTTTTTTTGTGTGTGTTGAAACAGGAAGAATGAGCGTGAATGATGACAAAAGTCTCAAATGGACCAAGTGCTATCTTCTCTCTACTCAGAGACAAAAGAAGGATGGTCTCGTGAAAATGAGGCAAACCTCACTAATGGAACTTGAGTGAGGAGTTACGTCTTGCCACGACGTTAAATAAGGCACTTCTTGGGAGGCAACCCAAGGTTTTACCGCTTTATTTTTGCTTTAAGAAATAATGGTGTGTTGATCGTGCAGATGGAAGTGTGGACTGTGAATGAAAAGTCCAGATTGGCGAGCAACTGGTCCAATTAGCGAATAGCCCAATGGTTCGGCGACTCTAAACTAGACCGCCGTTAGACTCAAGACCATCTTGCAGTGGAGTCTGTAAAACTCGGTGAGCACAAACAATTATTGGCGAAGCGCCGATCGTGTCGGCGATCCCGATAGAGACCGCCGTTTGGAGCCCCCCGTAAACCAGAGGTCCTGTAAATTTCAGCGAAGAAACTAAACAGTAGGCGTTCCGCCAAGTGAGTAGGAGAATTTGTCTAATGCCACAGAGTGGGCGAAAACAAGACGATTTTTGCAATGCAAAGGTTTAAAAATTTCAACTTCAATCACTTTCCCTGACTGTTAATCTGTCGAAACTCACACCTGCACTCTAGTTTCTATAGTCTTGAATTTCTAGATTATATTTAGTGTCGAATTGTACTACGAGTTGTATTACATTGTTTCCTAGCATCTCAATATCCATTTGATCGGCATAAAATATTGGTACTTTAAACTCCGTGTTCCTTTCCTCGAAGTTGTACTCAAATGTAATGGCATTACTTTGATAATCTGTGTTGGGCCTCTTTGGTAGGATTATAATATTTGTTTGCTTGTTAGGTTCGCAAAATTTTCCCGTAGTAAGTTAAATAGTTAATTCCTGAAGGTTGCGCTTTAAATTGGATTCAAATCGTGGGTTGAGAATGATTGTCGCTGGGTCTACGCGTAATTTGAGTTATGCATGCCTTAATTTTGTTTTTGGGGGTTGCAGGGTTGAATTCGGGAAGTTGGGTCAAAACCAGGCACGTTGGGTCATTTGGCGAGCTGGTTCAAGCTCGCCGAATCACTCAGCGGTTCGCCTTCAATCTCCATCTCGCCTTTAATTTAATGCCAAATATGATGCTTAATTCTTTAACTTTTGGCGAGAAGCCTTTGATCGCTAATAGCATTTGGCGACTCGCTGAAAGACTTCTGGTTTGCCCTTTGTCTGCACCCATGTATTCTATATGCATTGCACTCGGTGAACCGCTGAAGTAGTTGTGCGCTTCGCCAACTAGTTCAGCGCAGTGATTTTGCAATTCAACTGCTTGGCTTTTGTTTGAATACTTTCTAACTTTTTCTTGAAGCTTTGTAGAAATGGCTAGACCGAAAGTAGCTGGAAGAGATATGCCACCCCGAGAAACAAGAGTGAAAAATTTCAGGAAAAATACAAAGGTAACATATCCTACCAAAACGGATAATGAGGGCAAGAAGCCTAGTGCCAGAAAGAGAACAAATCCCCGAGACCCCACTATTCCCTCATGGAGACGTGGATTCTTCATAGCTATCCACTCCTTTTTGGCGGCTCATGATTTGGACAATCTTAGTAAGTCAGCTGTTGTTGAATCTTCTGAAGAAGCTCCGGAGGCCATTATCAAATTCTAGGCTGACACATCGGGCACTAATGCCCAGACAGATGGAGCGACTACGTAGATAGGATTTTTCTCTACCTCCCTCTCTGTCTTTCTTTATTCTAAAGTCTGGATATTCTATTATTTGCATTTGAGGAAAAATATTTTTATTCATGGTGGGGTGAGGCCCACACCTTTTCTGTGCTACTTTTGTTTGTGTTTCGTGTATATATTTGGGCTGTTCTGTTTAAAATTATGTTAATACTACTTTTCTGTGGATGTTCGAGCTTATGACTCTTCTATTTTAATTGTAAATTGCAAAATGATTTTGACCCTTCCCTTCCGATTTTTTTTGAATTTTCTACATATTTTCACCTCCCTTTATATGCTCATATGCTCGTGAATGTTGGTTGTTCCTTGCAAAATTTGAGTCTCAATTTCGATCAATACCGATGACTTAAATAGTGCCTACAATCGAACGAACATGAATGTACGGCTACGATGAGGCCAAATGAAGTTGCATAGACAGTATGTCAACTGTTTGCATCTCGGTGTGATTAGCCATTTATCAAATCGATTCTCTTGTGATGACCGTCGCACACTAGCAAAAGTGTGGAGTCTTGTTTGACTTAAGTGTCGATGCCTTGTGTGATAAGCTTTCCTGGAACCATGCATGACAACACTTAGAATTTACCCTGTTGGTCCGGTTGACTAAGTTAAAGTTTCTCTTGATATGATCTTAGGAAACTTCGAAGAGTGTGAACCAATTTGACATATACCTCTTTTGTGACCTACCTTGTGAGCGTGTGATTCTTTCTTGAACACCTTTTGAGCCTTACCCTTCTTGGAAGAAACTTGATTAAAACAAAACCTTTCTTAATCCATTACCTATAATTCTCTTGAATTGTGGTTAGTTGAATAGCTAACTTAGGCCAAAAGCCTAAGTTGGGGGTGTGGTGGAAAGATAAGGGCAAGTCAAGAAGTGCAAGGAAAATCTCCTCTTACCCATGGTTTTAAGAAAAATGGAACCCCTCCATATAAAAAAAAAGAGAAAAGAGAAAGAAAAAGAAAAAGAATGAAAAAGAAAGTTGTGGAATAAAGTACAAAAGAGATGGGGTTCCCAAACAATCCATGGAAAGTGAATAATAGGATGACTTATGAGCACTAATGAAAATGATGAAGGAAAAAGAAAGGAAGTGTTGAGAGCATCACATTTCATGAGGATAAGAGTCACTGAGCCTAAATGACCATACATGTACACTAGTCAGACCCTTTACAAGCCTTGTTAAGACCTTTGTGATCTTGATAAAGTCGAAACAAATGTTGATAGGAAAAGTACGGGTGAAAGAATGCATTGTGTTCCTCTTTGTGAGGGTGAGCATTGTATCTGATTCCTGAACTTTAAATTGATTATACCTTTGCGTGTGAAAATGGAATCATCATTTGTGTGAGGGCATTCGAAGGCTTTTGTTGAGCTTGAACTTGCATTTGAAGCAAGTAATGTGAGATTGAGAATCTTTGGTAATGGTGTGTCACAACTTGAATCTTTGAGTACACAATTGATCCTTGCATAAGTAAATTGAGTCTTGTTGTGTGCATTTGTGATTGAGTCTTGTGTAGTACTGTTCGAGACACCCTTTTTGAACGGCTGAACTTGAGTTTGCTTGAGGACAAGCAAATTTTAAGTTGGGGTGTTGATGAGTCCACAAATTGGACTCATTTAGGGCTATATTTTAATAGAAATTGTGTCCTCAAATGCTTATTTTATAACAATATCTGATGAAAACCCTTAAGTTTCAGGTATTTGAAGTTAGAAGGAAAGCATGGACACTACGTCGCAAAAAGGAATGAAAAGGCTGAAAAGAACAAAGAAATGAAGGCCTGAGGATCACCGAGTCCACTTGGCGAGTCGCCGTAGGGTATTTCTTCACCTTTTGTTCCAGTGTGCTGAGCCCTGAAGGAAAGGATCAAGTCGGTGGAAAAAGGGAGTAGTTGGCGCATCGTCGAGAAGTTCCGCGAAGCAGTACCATGTCACTCAATGACCCAGAGCACGACGATGTTGAAGGATGGTGCAAGAGGGTGATAAATTATATCAAAATGCAAATCGCCGAGTTGATCGGCGATTCCGACTAACGACGCCGAATAATCCGCCACAACAAAAATTTGTGAAAGCTATAAATACTAGTTAGAGTTGTAGTTTTAGGTGTGGAACAATTATTATAATTTTCACATAGAACAACACTTTTTGATATTTTTTCTCTAAGTTTGAGAGGGTTTTGGAGACTTAAAGAAGAAGAGGGTTTCATCTCAAAGGATTTGGACTTCGGTTTCTTGGATTCTTCATTCTTGGCCTGTAACAAGACTTAAATCTTCGTACCTATTTGAATGCAAGCTCATTTAAGAATAAATTTCTATCTCTTGATGTGTGGCTAAAAACCCCAATTCTTAGGGTGTGATTTAGCGAATATGGGTTAAGATAATTGTTGGGTCTTGCTTGCTGATAGTTTATTCGTAGTTTAAATGTGATTTTGGTAAGTGGTTGTGGATAAATTTAATTAATTTGTAGTTGCAAATACAAGTTTAATTATGTGTTTTCGGCTTGCTCGAGAGAGAGGTTGTAAACTAAAACCACTAAATTGATGGCCGGTGTGAATAGGTCGACATGAGGTTTAGCTCGAGAGAGTGAACCCTAGTCCCATGTCTACACACTCAGCTCGAGAGAGTGAGTGAGTTAAGGCGTAGGTTGATCTTCATGCGGCAAGTGGGTGTCCGAGAGGAAAGCATTTGAAATGGGGAAAGTTGCTCGAGAGAGTTCTTATCCCCCTTAATGTTTAGCCTAGTCACATTTATTCTACAAATCTTCTATTGAAAGCATGTACCCAATAATCTAGCTTAACCCGTATTCCTGTAACATCCCAAGGATCCTATCTCATTGCTTAGAAATCCTTGTTTATTTTGATGTTTTTACTTACTAGTGACAAAACCCCCCATTGTTAATTAACACTTTTGTGTCCCCCTTTAATATACAATGTTTTTACTCGTGAATGTCTTTCGCTACGACTAGTTAGAACTAAATTTTATTTTTCTATAAATTCTCAAAACCACTCTCTTGGGACAATCCCAACCCTTGTTTGGGTTGCTAAACTATTATACGATCGTAGACACTTGTATTGGAAGTTGTGTCTTGATTACGCAAACATCAGCGATCTGGGAGCAAGTATTAATCTAATGTCGTACGCTATTTATAAATAACTCGGGTTGGGTGAACCGCTGGATAAAACTATGAGACTCTTGATGGCTTACAGATCGATCAAACATCCAGCGGGAATACTTTATGACATTTTGGTTAAGGTTGACCGATTCATTTTTCCGGCCAATTTTGTCATACTCGACTGTGACATAGACGCCGAGAATCCTATAATCTTGGGAAGGCCATTCTTGGCAACTGGGAGAGTGTTAGTGGATGTCGAGAGTGGGTAGCTGAAATTTTAGGTTAATGATGATGAAGTCACATTTGATGTGTGTAAATCAATGAAACACCCAAGTGAAATTCATGTAATCTCAATTGATTATATAATTGACGAGGTTTTGGCTATAGTGAGCCATATGATGTTTAGTAAAGAACCCCTTGAGGTTGCGTGGGCTAACGATGAAGAGTTTAAAGTTCAAGGCCAAGATGAAGTGGTAGCCGTGTTTTCAAGTATGGGGAGTATTCACAAAGACTCCAATAAAGCTAGACATCGACTAAAAAAATAGAGAGAGACCTCCCGCCAAACCGTCAACCGAAGAAACACCAAGTCTCAAACTTAAGATATTACCTTCGCACCTTCGGTATGCTTTCTCAAGAACAAATAACACCTTTCCGGTGATTATTGCGGCCTATTTACTTGATTGGCAAGTAAAATTGCTCCTTGAAATACTGAAAAGGCATATAAAAGTCATCGGTTGGAAGATCGCTGATATAGTGGGCATTCCCCAGGAATTGGCACACACAAAATTTAGCTTGATAGTGATTGTAAACTGAGTGTTGAACATCAGCGAAGATTGAACCCGCCAATGCAAGAGGTGGTGAAAAAGTAAATAATAAAGTGGTTGGACGCGGGAGTGATCTACCCGATTGCAGATAGCAAAATGGTCAGCCCAGTACAATGTGTACCGAAAAAAAGAGGAGTCATGGTTGTCCCTAATGACAAAGGAGAGCTTGTACTTGTGCTCCCTGTGACAGGATGTAGAGTTTTCATTGACTACCGGAAACTAAACTCATGGACTGAAAAGGATCATTTCCCTATGCCCTTTCTGGATCAAATGCTTGACCGACTATCTGAGAGAGGTGGTATTGCTTTTTGGATGGGTACTCTGGCTATAACCAAATCTCCATTGTTCCAGAGGATAAAGAGAAAACAACTTTTACATGCCTATATGGTACTTTCACCTTTAAACGAATGCCATTCGGATTGTGTAATGCCCCGACTACGTTCCAGCGTTGCATGCTATCCATCTTTGCTGACATGGTGGAAGACTCAATGGAAGTATTTATGGATGATTTCTCAGTTGTGAGTGACACATTTGCAGAATGCTTAGAGCACTTAGGCCAAGTTCTCCAGAGATGTATGGAGACCAACTTAGTCCTGAATTGGGAAAAATGTCATTTCATGGTTAAGGAAGGGATTGTGCTCGGTCACAAAAGGGACTGGTAGTCGACAAAGAAAAGTTGAAGTAATTGAGAAATTACCGCCACCAATTTCAATTAAGGCGGTTCAAAGTTTTTTGGGACATGCCGAGTTTTGTAGGAGGTTCATCAAAGATTTCTCAAAGATTGCACTTCCTCTATGCAAACTTTTTGGAAAAGAGGTGAAATTTTACTTTGATGATGCTTGTATGGTAGATTTTAACTGCCTGAAAGAAAAACTGATTTCCAATCCAATCATCATTAATCCTGATTGGTAAGAGCCATTTGAAGTAATGTGTTATGCAAGCAGCATGGCATTGGGCTTAGTGTTGGGACAGAAACGAAACAAGCCTTTTCATCTTATTTACTACGCAAGCAAAACCTTAAATAGTGCTCAACGTAACTACATAGTTACCGAGCAAGAGCTACTTGTAGTGGTTTATGTGTTTGAGAAGTTTTGCGCATACTTGCTAGGAACAAAAGTGAATATTCACACTAACCATGCGGCATTGCGTTATCTAATGGAAAATCAAGACGCCAAACTGAGATGGATAAGGTGGGTACTTTTATTGCAGGAATTCAATTTTGAAGTCAAAGATAAAAGGGGTTGTGAAAATCAAGTGGCAGATCACTTGTCACGATTGGAAGGCAGGGAAATTGGTGAGCTAGACGTCGACATCAAGGATGTCTTTCCTGATGAACGAGTATTCGCAATAACTCTTGCACAACCCCCTTGGTATGCTGATTTTGCAAATTATTTGGTGTGTGGATTAATGTCGGATGATCTGAACTTCTACTAACAAAAAAAGTTCTTGTTCGATGTTAAGAAATATCTGTGGGACGAGCCATATTTATTTAGAGAGTGTGCTGACTACATCATCAGAAGATGTGTTCCGGAAGAAGAGTTTATGGAGATCCTGCATGCTTGTCATGCTTCGCCGGTAGCAGGGCATCATGGTGGGGTTCGGACAACAGCTAAGGTGCTACAAATTGGGTACTACTGGCCATCTCTGTACAAAAATGCATATGAGTTTGTTAAGAGGTGCCCGCAATCCCAAAAATAAGGTGGTGTATCAAAAAGGCACGAGTTGCCTCTGACGCCTATTTTGGAACTGGAGATATTTGATGTATAGGGAATCGATTTTATGGGCCCATTTGTGAGCTCATTTGGGAATAAATACATCTTGGTGGCTGTGGATTATGTGTCCAAATGGGTGGAAGCTGCTGCCCTTCCAAACAAAGAGGGAAAAAGTGTTGTTCAATTCTTGAAGCGCTACATTTTTGCAAGATTTGGGACTCCGCAAGCTATTATTAGTGATGGGGGATCACACTTTTGTAATAAATGGTTCTCAGCTGCATTGAGTAAGTATGGGGTTAAACACAAAGTAGCAACACCGTATTATCCTCAAACAAGTGGCCAAGTTGAAGTGTCAAACCGGGAGATCAAAAGAGTTTTGGCTAAGACAGCGAATGCAAATAGAACTAATTGGTCTTGAAGATTAGACGATGCACTATGGGCGTATCGTATTGCATACAAAACTCCGATCGGTATGTCGCCGTATCAGTTAGTTTTTAGGAAGCCTTGCCATTTACCAGTCGAGTTAGAAAATAAAGCAATGTGGGCATTGAAAGCTCTAAATCTGGACAGGACAGAAACTTCAAAGGAGAGAGTAGAGCAGTTAAAAGAGTTGGACAAATTCAACTTTTAATCTTACAAAAGTTCAGCTCTCTACAAGGAAAAGATAAAGAAATGGCATGATGCTAAACTACTTAAGAGAGAGTTTAAGGTGGGAGACTGGGTTTTACTATACAACTCCCGACTGAGGTTGTTTCCAGGAAAACTCAAATCAAAATGGTCAGGACCATTCAGAGTGACACGAGTATTCCCAAACAGCGCCATAGAAGTTGAGGGGCAAGAAGGACCTGCATTTAAGGTAAATGGGTAGCGCATGAAGTTATACTTTGGTGAATGACAGAAGATCTCTTTGATTGAAGTGTTACACCTGCAAGATGTTTGGAAGTATTTCCACTTCGTGCCACGACGTTAAATAAGGCTATTCTTGGGAGGAAACCCAAGCGTCAATGTTTTAAATAATGTGTATTGATCTTTCAGGAGTGGGTTTATGAGCGAGACAAAGTACTCTTAGTGAATCGCCGAATCACTTCGGCAAGCACGATTTAGTTCATCTTATGGCTTCTAATGAAATGGGCTAAGATTATGGAACATTCGGCGGGACACCTTCACCAGTCGGTGTACCGCCAATTTGTTTCGCTGATCCAATTTTCCTCATCTTCCCTAGTCAGTGCAACTGAAATTCTTTATGCGGATCGCCGAACTGTTCAGTGTTCCTCTACATCTTCGTCGATCTGCCGTCCATAAGAGTGCAGTCTACTGGAACTAAGGACGATCTAACGAACATAAGGTGCATCGCCGAAGCATTCGGTGACCGTTTCACCCCACCGCCAATTGGGCATTTAGTGAATATTTCTCATTACCCTGCTTTGCTTGTTTACACACTGCATTGCTTTCATTTCTTGATAGTTTTTATGTTATGTTAAATTTCGGTAATTGTCTGCTCTCTAACTACATTGATGACAATGTGAACTGTTTTTGTTGGGGGTATGGATCTTACCCTTCAACCTCTTTGAACCCCCTTCTTGTTGCAAATCCCCGTACGTGTGTTGAAATATGCTTTTCTTTTGCAAATTTAAGTATCGGTTTCGGTCAATACTGATGACTTGAATAATTCTCTTAATCGAACATACTTGAATGTACGGCTACGATGAGACCAAATGAAGTTGCATATACAATATGTGAACTCTTTGCATCTCGTTGTGACTACCCTATTATCTAATCGAGTCTCTTGTGATGACCACTGCACAATAGTGAAAGTGTGGAGTCTTGTTTGACTGTAGTGTCAAGGCCTTGTGCGATGAGCTTACCGTGAATCTTGCATGATGAATTCTAGATTTTGCCCCGTTGGTCCAGTTGACTAAGTGATGCAAACTCTTGAGATTATTGTAGGCAACTTTAAAGAGTGTGAACCAATTTGACATATACCTTTTTTGTGACCTACCTTTTGAGTGTGTGAACCTCTTTTGAACACCCCTTGAGCCTTACCTTTCTTTGGATGAAACTTGATGAAAACAACACCTCTCTTAATCCACTACCTATAATCCTCTTAATCTTTGGTTGATTGAATAGCCAACTTAGACATATAATGGAATAGCCAACTTAGGTATACTTTGGGGGTGTGGTGAAAAGATAAGGGAAGGTTAAGAAATGCTAGAAAAGTCCCCTTTACCCATGGTGTTGAGAAAAATGGAATCCCTCCATACAAAAAAAAAGAGAGAAGAAAAGAATTAAAAAGAAAAAGTCATGGAACAAAGTTATGAAAAATGTTAAAAGAAACAGGGTTCCGAACAATCCATGGATGTGAATAATGGGATGACTTACGAGCACTAAAGAAAATGATGAAAGAAGAGGAAATTGAGTGTTGAAAGCACCACATTACACGAGAATGAAAGTCACTGAGCCTAAATGACCATACCTTTGCACTCCGCCCCATTACAAGCCTTGAAAAGACCTTTTTGATCTTAAGTGAGCTGAAACAATTGTTGATTGGAAAATACGAGTAAACCTATGGGTGAAAGCATGCATTGTATTCATCTTTGTGACCATGAGCATTGCATTTGATTCAGAAGCTTTGAATTGTGAACCATTGTGTGAATATGGAATCATTCTTTATGTGGGGGCATTTGAACACTTTCATTGAGCTTGAACTTGCATTTGAAGCAAGTATTGTGAGCTTGAGATTCTTTGATATTGGTGAGTCACAACTTGAAACTTTGAGTGAACATTTGATCTTCACATGAGTAAATTGAGTCTTGGGTGTGCATTCATGATTGAGTCTTGTGTAACACTGTTCGATACATCCCTTTTGAACTGCCAAACTTGAGTTTTACTTGAGGACAAACAAAAGTTTAAGTTGGGGGTGTTGATGAGCCCATAATTTGGACTCATTTAGGGCTTGTTTTTAATAGGATTTGTTTCCTCAAATGCATATTTTGTCTCAATAACTGATGTAAATAATTGAAATTCAGGTATCTGAACTTAGGGACAAAGCATGGACACTATGGAGCATAAAAGGAACAAGGCATCTGAAAGAACAAAGAAAAGAAGGCCTGAGAATCGCTCAAATCATTGGGCGAATCACCGAATGGCCAAGGTCTCACCTAATGTTCTATTGTGCCAAGCCCTGGAAGAGGTGACCATGTTGGCAATAGAAAAGAGCATTCGGCGAATCACCGAACAACCATTATACCGCATAAAGTTACAGAATGCTGGAGATAAACTCAAGATAAATTTGTTGCGCGGCATATTCAGTTAGCATATCACTGATCTATTCGGCGACACACAATCAGGTCGCCAAAGATTGCTGAGAAAGATCTTAACACATGTTGATGGGTGAGATAATAGAGAAAAAAAGTGATTCGCGGAAGTGTTCAGCGAACCTGATCTGGAACACCTAAAATTATAGTAGTCGAACCAAGAAAAAGTGAAAAATGAAGGGTGAGAGAAACAATAATCGGCGCATCGCCGACCTATCATCAACACCTGAATAACTTTGCCGAATGCTCTATTACAGTCACACATCAGGCTTATTTAAATCAACTTTTGGAAAGGAGAAGGATTCATTTAGAAAGTGAGAAAAGAGTTATTGAGAGAGAAAACACTACCAAAGGGTGGGGGAAGCGCTTTTAGCATGATTTTGAGAGAGATTTTTGTAAGAGAGAAGATTATCTATTGAATTTCATCTATATTTCTCATTTTGTACCCAACTATAGGGGTGATAATTAACTTTGATCTTTTTATTTCTGAGATGAGTGGCTAAAACCCTTTACTTGGGGTTTTGATCATGAAGCCAATTATTGAATTTACCTAATGGGTGTTTTTTAATTGCGAAGAATGGTACTAATTTGAAGTGGGTCTAAGTTGTTGGTCTATTTCAAGATTGAATTGCGTTACTTCGTTTGTCAATTTCAGTGTCGTGCTCTTGCTCGAGAGAGAGGTGTGAGACTAAGGTGGCAATCTTAGCGTCCTTATAAGTGGTTTTCTTAGTTTCAGCTCGAGAGAGTGAAACAAGGGGCTTGTCATTTAAATCAAGCTCGAGAAAGTGGATTTGATGAGTGTAAAGAACTGGGCTTCATTCAACAGTGTTGAAGTTCGAGAGAATTCAACATACAGAAGGTAATTATTCGAGAGAAAGTTACTTTATATATGGTTCGACCTACCCACCACAAATTAGTCCATTATGAGTAGTAATGTTTACCCATTTTGTTGAGATTCAATAGTTGGCTGATCAATTCCCCAGTTTCACTCTAATATTTTATTGTTTGTGTTCTGCTATAAGTTTGAATTTGGTAGTTAAAACCCGGAATTTAAGTTTTAAATATTAGTTGTGCAAGAAATGTTTGATTGAAGAGATTGTCATTGCATTTTTATTAAAGTAATTCGAAGGAAGCACTACTTCCTGTGGGATCGGCCCTAACTCACGTAGTTGGGTTATTATACTGAAGAACGATTGTTGGCAGTTAGTATTGGATGAAATGCGACTTGATACGTTAATCAGCTACACTCTGAGCCAAAAACATAATAGCATTTTGAAACTCTACATTCGAAACCTCATGGTCTGGGACTGGAGGAACTGCATTAGCGTTGCAGGGATAAACATTCCTTGCATAAGCTTAATGAGGAGGCATGATGTGAAATGAATAATGACAGATTGGAAAGGATATCATACCCACGCACGATAAGAATAACAAGAAAGTGATGTTTTTCCTAAAACACTTCGTAGACTCCCCCTCATAGGTGTAGCGTGCTTCACACTCATGAATGGGACTCTACTTAGTACAGAGTTTCAGACATCCTAGGACTCTTAAACCAAATACTCTGATACAATGTTTGTCACACACCGAGGCTACCCCTTTTACGTAAACATGGGACCTAGGATCACGAGTGACCTAAAGCTAAACCTGAATTGGCATATCATAAGTATACTAAAATATACTAAAATAAGAGATAATGTGCAGAAGTTCAAAACATGACATAAACCGAAATGCTGGGGAATACCCAACACTGGTCTGAATACAAATACTGAATAAGAGGTAGTAACACTGGACTATATCTCAAACGTCAAAGTTGAATCTAACTATGTTTGAATAAAGCCTCAAACTAACTAGAGATGTTGGGACATGCCCCCGACTAACTATATCAAACTGTAACTAAAATGAAAGACTGAATATAAAAGAACACGTCTATCATCCTCGAAGAATGAGGACTCACCACTGATAATGCTTAATAAGGAATGGGAACCGATCTACACGTGATCTAAATGCTGAGGACCTGAACCTACATCACGAAAAGATGTAGCGCAGAGTATGTGTCAGTACTTGAAAGGTATTGAGCATTCATGATAGGATAAAGCTGAAAAAATATATATAATCTGAACATAATGAAGACACTAAAATATGATGAATATGAACTAAACTGAATGCAATGACCAAGTACATAACATGCTGAAACCGAGTACTGAAATATAACTGGTAACCTAGTCAAATGCACTAGAGCCTAACTGTGGGAGCTACAAATAACCGACATAAAACACATGAGATAAACGTGAAGTCCGATGTAGATGCCCCAGCTAGAGGACCCAATATACCTTTCCAGGGGTATAGAGGCATGACTGGTGTGAGCACTAAAACGGATGCCCACAAAGGGGACTTATAAACTTACGAGGGCACGTAGTTCTCGGACTATGAGGGTATGTTGAACCATAGTTCAACTCAGTCTAGGCCTACTCCTAATTAGAAATGTGTATAATCAACATAACTAGAATACTGGATAGCTCAAAGTTCTGACATGCAAATCTGAGAATGTGACATTTAAATACTGACAATGAAACATTCTTAACCGGAGCATGTATATCTGTATAAATTGACATAGCAAGTGTAAATCATGAACTAATCGAATTTATACAACTAGGGTTCTGAATTTCATGTAAGGATTAAGCAACAAGGTTATGAAAACATAACAATATCATTAGGATTACTCTAACAACTAAATCTCAACAATTATCTAATGTTCTAAAAACCCTAGGTTTGAAAATGATATAGGAAATTAAGAATCTGACTGAATTTTAGGGACCTAGTGGATGAAAGGAATCCACCAGTGAAATACCACATACTGGGTAACGAATTTCACGGAGAATTTTTTTGATTTTAGAGCTGGAACTAACATAAACTATCTGGGTTCTTGGAGGAGTTGGGTCGCCTCTTTTCTCATCTTTCGCTCTAAGTTTTGATGAATTCTAGAGAATGAGGTTTCGTTTATGCTCTGACTAGGCTATTAGGCTTAAACTGACCAAAATGACATAGTTTAGGGATTAAACGTCGTAGTTTAGATGCCTTATGAATATGGGAAAGGACCAAACAACCCCTGACTTAAAATCTGTCGGGGCCATCGATGGGTCTGACCGACGGGTTATTCTGTCAGTCATCGATTGGCATCAGAAAGCTAAAAGCTAGGGGTCTGAACCACATGCCTAGACCATGGACCATGGTCCTACCGTAGGTCAACCCTTAGTTGAATTTCTGGGTTTTCTGGGGAAGGAGTTGAGGTTGTCAACCACATACCCCACCTCCGGTCTGTGGGTCAACCTACGGTCCATAGGTGGCCTTCATTGGTGGCACCTGCAACTTCTGAAATTCTGCATTTTATTCATTTTCAGAAATTTGGGGTGTTATAGATTCTTGATAGTTTTCCATAACATTTGGTGCTAAAGGTAAGGATTATACTCTCTTAATCTATTTTTTGATCCGTAGAACTTAAATTTATGGGTAATTATCATTTGGTGAGGGTTTTGGCCTGATATTTATGGTGGGAAAAATCCCTAGCTGCACATTATGATTATGGGTTTGGCCTTGGGTTATGCGGTGTGTTATAATCCCGGTAAACTAGACCATAATTATTGATCCATGCTTATATTAATTGTTTGTAGACCTAGAACAAATGGAAAGAATCCGGAAAGCGAAGGATCAAGTTTCTTAGGAGGATTAAAGCTTGATTTCGAGATAGGTGATAGTTTGATTTCCTGTTTGTGTGATATATGTCGAATAATTGCTTCCTTGTATGGATGCATGTATGAACACAAGAAATGTGAATCGAATCTAATGCAAATGAGTATATGTATATGAATAATTGCATGACATATAACCATTGCTTGATTGTATGACTATGAGCATTGTTCTTTTTAGGTGTGATTGCGATTGTGGTTGTGTTGACTAGATCAGGTGTCACATTCCGACATATATATCGGATCGGATGTCACGTTCCGACACATACATTGGATAGGGTGTCACGCCCTGACACATATTTTCATGCCCCATAGCTACCCCTAGGACGCAGACGTGGGACCTAGGATCATGAGTGACCCCAAGCTAAACATGTTGGCATATCATAAGCATACTGAAAGATCACTGAATTACAAAAGTAGTCATGTGCGGAAGCTTAAATCATCATAAAACTGAAATGATGGGGAATACCCATTACTATCTGAATAAATAATCTGTGAGATTAATGACAACTGAAATATCAAACTCCAAAGCTAAAACTGATTCTAGATATGTCTGAAATAAAACCTCTAACTGACTAGAGATGATGGGACATGCCCCAGCTAAATCTAGCAAAAACTGAAAGTAAAGACTCAAGGTAGGAAGCTAATCATGTCAATCGTCCTCGAAGAATTACGACTCACCACTGATGCTGCTGAATTGGAGATCGGGAACCAATCTATGCGTGATCTGAATGTTGAGGACCTAAACCTACATCACAAGAAGATTTAGCGCAGAGTATGCGTCAGTGCTTGAAAGGTACTAAGCTTGCATGATAAAGTAAATATGAACAATATACATAATTGAACAAAGGATATAACTGAGAAATGATATAACGTGATCATGATGAATATATTGAAGATACTGAATATGAACTTAACTTAATGCAATGACCAAGTTTATACATGTTGAAACTAAATATTAAAGAATAACTGGTAATATAGTCCATGCACTAGAATCTTGCTGCGGGAGCTACTAATAACCGATATAAAACCAAATGAGCTAAATGTTGAGTCCGATGTATATGCCCCATCGAGAGGACCCAATATACCCTGCCAGAGGAATAGAGGTATGACTAGTGCGATCACTAAACTGATGCCCACATAAGGGATTTATAACCTAGGGGGGCACGTAGTCCTGGGACTTGAGGGTGACTGACCCTATTCCAACTCAGTATATAGCCTACTCCCAAATGATTATATGTAAATTATAACATAACTGGAGTAAAATGGATAGCTAAATAATCTGCATGTAAATCTGAAGAATGCAACATTTATTTTTGATAATGAAACACTCCAAAACTGAGGCATGTATATCTTACCTAGCTAGTGTAATTCATTAACTACAAGAATTACATAACGAGGGTTCTTAGTTTAGGCAAGAATCTAGGCAAAACAATACTAAGACGTGATAATCTTATTAAGAACATTAAATAACTAAACCATAGTAATCTGCTGAAATTCTAGAAACCTTAGGTCTAGATAATATTGAGGGAATCAAGAATCTGACTAAATTCTAGGGACCTAATGTGTGAAAGGAACCCATTAGTGAAATCCCACATTCCTAGTGACGAAATTCACATTGAAATCTTTCAGTTTCGAGGCTAGAACCGATGAAAACCTTGCTTCATTTTCCTGTAGGGTTGCTCGACTTTCTCTCTAACTTGCTCCAATTTCACTTTATTTTTGGTGAATGATTGATTAGGATAAGTTCTAATTTAGTTACTGATACGTCCAAACTTACACCCTTAATAAGAAGTGTAAACGGTCGTTGTCAATTTACAGAACTCAACCAGAGTTGAGGTCGATCCCACAGAGAATTTCTTTACAGATAAAGTTTCACTGTCGCGTTTACCCAATTGTCGTTACTAATTTCTAAACAATTAACAAGGAAAATAAATTTGGGTCTGATTGAAAAGTATTCTATCAAAACTTGGTTACACAGTTCACAAAAGATCTCATTGTAAGTTGATTCAATTAATTTAAGGAAACCAGGTTTTGTGTTCACTATGACATCGATTATAATGCTCTCTCGTAAATTGAGTGTCAGGTAAGTCAATGTTTACAGAACCTTTGCAAATTTAATACATCTAACGCTTCTCAGCCTAATAAGATAATATTCACTCTAATTCTCTCGAACATAAAGTGTTATCGATATTGGACTTCGCTCAATTTGATATGGTGTTAAAGATCCCTTCTCTCGAAATCCAACTTTAACTCCAATTCGTAAACTTAGTTTAGCTTTTTCCAAACTATGCTTTTCTCTCAAACAAACACCAGATACAGGCCTGTCTAAAGCGTGCACTCAATAGACGAAAATGATAATGAAAGCTTTAAACTACAGGTTGTAAACAAAGATTGCCTTTTACTCATTTTACGGAATCGCAACTAAAATGTCATGATAGATCACACACACCCAATAGTGACGTTTAGCCACTCATGTTTTTACGCAAAGAATCAATACTGGATAATGAAAACTTGTTTGAGGTACTTACAAAAATAACTGGTAAATCAACAACCACTTGATAATCTCAAGATCGAAATGAACAACTTCCAATTGATCACAATAATCTCAATCCCAAAATCCCAAAACTAAAAGTGATCCCCGTTCCTCCTTTTGAAAATGTCAGATAATCGATAATCCTCTCAAAAATGACCTAAACTAATTCAAAAATAGAATGTTTAAAATGAGTCCTAATCAAGTTAGGACTGGATTTTCGGGCCTTGTCACGACCGCTACCATGACCCGTCAAGGTCTTCACGGTCTGTGAAGACCTCCGTGGTCTTGCCTTGGAGCTTCCCCAGAGTGGGTCTTCAAACTTAGTCACTGGAAAATGTACCACGAGAGCTACCACGGTCCGTAGTGAGGACCACGGCTCGTGAAGTCACCTGTGGTCTTCCCTTGGGCTTCAATCCTTCTTTCAACTCTTTCCCGCTTTTATACTGGTTCAACTTCACGGTAGGTACCACGGTCCATGGTAAGAACAACGGCCCGTATACCCCTCCGTGATCTTCACTTGGTTGTTCTTACTCTTCATCTTTTCAGGGCCCAGTTCTGCCCCACTTTCACGAGCTCAACCACGGACCGTTATGAAGTTAACGGTTCGTTACATTGGCCATGAACTTCACTTGGGTCGACATCAGTTCTGCTTCTTTTTCTGTAAAACCTATATTCTGCCTACACAATTAACAAACCCATAAAATAATCCCAAAAATATCACTTAATTCCAGTATTAGTTCATAGTTATTAAGCATCAAATATGTCACGATTTCGCGGCACATCAGTTACTAGGATCAAACTGACCAAAATTACGTAGTTTAGGGGTTAAACGACATAGTGTAGACGTCCAACTCAAAGGGAAAAAGCCAACAGGCCCCTGACTTAAAAGATGTTGGGACCAATCGACGGATTGTGGATGGACCGATGGTCCGTCCTGGTTACCTATCGTTTAGCTTCTGAGATTGGGTTCCTAGGGGTCTGAACCACGGGCCTGGCCCAAGGACTGTGGTCCCACCTATGGTTTGTAGGTCCTAGCATGGGTTGACCCATGTCTAAGAAATTTATGGGTTTCTGGGAGGGCTGCAGGTGGCCATCCACGAACCCCACCTACGGTCCGTGAGTGAACCTATGGTTCTTGGGTGTTGCCCGTCGGTTACACCTGCAACCTCTGATTTCTGCAATCTGGTCTGTCTAGGATACGGGGTGTTACACATATTTTGGATCGGGTATTACGTTCTGACAAACTAACAATTTGGGTGTGGGTTCCATGAGAGGACCATTGTGATTGTTATGTTACGTCTACTTTTCATTGATAATGGAACACTGTATATTTTTCTAAAATGATGAACGAATTGTATTCTATATATGTGTGCTTACTATGTTTTTATTGATTGTTGTATATTGTGCTTCTGGGAGTAGCCGTGTGATCCTACCACTAAACTGTGGTTGTGTACTAACACTTCACTTGCTCTTTCTTTGTTGCGTACAAGGTATCTTTAGGCGTCTACTAAAAGACGTCATTTAGGAGATCATTGAGCAAAGACCGAATTTAAGGGTGAGCCATTTCTTCCAGGCTGCCATGAGTTCTCATTTTGTTTAGTCCATTCTCTTCGGACTTAGACTAGCTCTTAGATATTTGCTATGCTTTAGCTTTCGGTGTTGTACCCCTTATTCTTAGACTAGTCGTTATTAGTGTTTTAGTACATTGACTTGCAGGTTCTAGGCGTTGTTTTCCGCAATTGTTGGTAGTTGTTTTGTTAACTTCTTGAGTTTATGGGGACTCTAGTTTTCTTTACACTTTTAAACCTGCTTACGTATCTTTAAATGCTCTAGCTTTTAGTTTAGTTGCTTAGTTGGGTTGTAGTAATGGTTCTTTCACTGGAGGGTTAGTGTGGGTGTCAATCAAAACGATATTGGTCAAGAAAAAGTTGGCATCAGAGCCTAGGTTCGTTGATCTCATTTTACCAAAATGAGTCTAGTAAAGTCTTGCGGAACGACATGGAAACGTCTGTACTTTTCTTCGAGAGGCTATAGGACATTAGGAAATCTCTATGTTTTCTCTTGTCTCCTTTCGTGCTATAACTTGATTCCAATTGGTATCTAATTTTCTTCACTCGTTTGTCCGCAGAGGGTTAACACTAGATTCAACAACATATGACCCGCAGTTCCCGTCAATAAGCCATCTAAGGAGTCTGTAGCCAGAGGACGTTGTTGAGGAAGGGGTAGGGGAACAGCAAGGGGCAGAGGAGGAAGAGTGGCACCCTTTAGGGGTCGAGCACCAGCTGAAAATGTTCCAAGGGAAGAGGCCCCTTCTGCACCACAAGAAGAGGTAGAAGAGAATGTGGAGATTGAGGAAGAGGAGAATGTTGGACAGGAAGAGGATGCACCGGCTAGGAATACTGGCGTTCCTTCCTTAAACCCAATGTTTGCTCAGAAGATCATGTCTTTGCTAAAGGGATTGGTCGACCCTCGAATCCTTCATGCAGTGCAAGCTGCTCAACCACCGATCAACTCCCCCGTTACTGCTACTACTCCTCCTAGGGTAGACTGGATAACAGACACTGATGCCTTCTCCTGTCCTTTGTTGGGTCCCGTGATTACTCGTAATGAGCATGAGATATTGACTATGTTGCTAAAATTGAAGTCGTCTGTGTTCCATGGTTCAGAGAGTAAGGACGCCTATCAGTTCATCTTGGGTTGTTATGAGAGGCTTCATAAGTTGGGTAGTGTACATCAGCGTGGGGTAAAGTTCGTGACCTTCCAGCTTCAAAGTGAGGTTAAGCAGTGGTGGAGGGCCTATGTGGAATGTAGATCGTGAATTTTTCCTCCACTCACTTGGATATAGTTTCATGCTCTGTTTTTGGAAAAGTATGTGCCCCAGACATTGAGGGATTGCAAGAAGGACGAGTTCATGGCTTTGGAGAAGGGTGGTATGTTTGTAGCTGTTTATGAGGTTAAATTCCATGCATAGTCTAGATATACTACACAATTGGTGACTACTGAGTAGGAGAGGATTCGTCTATTCATCAAGGAACGAAACTCTGAGTTACAGGTATTGTCTGTTCACATGACCTCTGTAAGGAATTTTTTTAATGAAGTGACTGATTTTGTAAAGAAAGTGGAAGGAGTTAGACGTGATGGGCATGCCAAGGATTTGTCTAACAAGCCCAAGAGCACTAGTAACTTTCAAGGTTCTTACTCATGAGGTGCAGGTAGGCCGACAGTTGCAGGTAGTTATTCAGGAACTACACAACAAAATTTTATTCAGGTTAGCCAGGGAGTCGCACCTTCAACAGGTAATAGACCATCTTTTGACCATACTTGTTATAATTATGGAGAACCTGGGCGTATGAGGAGAGATTGTCTCCACCCGCGCATGTTGGATTCTGTGCAGCAGCAGATTAGAATAGTCGTACTCGAAGGCAATGGTTATAATGGTAGAGGTGGCATCCAAAAGGTGGGAGAAGAGGAAATCAGCGAGGCCGTGGAGGCTGGGGAAATGGTAATGCAGGTAGAGGAGCAGTGCAGCCAAGCAAGGAAGTTGTCCATCAAGATTACATGGCTCAGTATTATGCCTTTCCGGGCAAGATCGAGGCTGAGGCATTTGATGCATTGATCACAAGTACCATACTTGTCTGTGATCGGATGGCCAATTTTTTGTTTGATTCGGGTTCTACTTATTCATATTCGTCAGTTCAGTTTGCTTTGGGATTTGATATGATTTGTAATACACTTGATGCCCCCATCCATGTTTCTACCCTAGTTGTAGAGTCAATCATAGTCACCCATGTATATCATGCTTGTCTTATCTTGTTTATGGGTTTTCAGACTTAGTATGATCTGATTAATTTTAATATGATGGACTTTGATATAATCGTCGGCATGACTTCATTGTCCCCCCATTATGTTGTGTTAAATTGTAATACAAAATCTGTGACTGTAGAGATTGTCGCTAAGGAAAAGTTAGAGTGAGAAGGGGTGTACAAGCGTAAGCTAGCTAAGGTCATATCCTCCATTCGGGCTAGGAAACTGGTGGTGTAGGGATGTTTAGCATATTTGGCTCATATTCGGGATGTTGAGGTTGAGTCTCCCTCTTTGAGTCTATTCTTGTAGTGTCTGAATATATGGAAGTGTATCCTATTAATTTGATGGGTATGCCTCCGGATAGAGATATAGATTTCTGTATTGACTTGGAACCAGATACTAGCCCCAGTTCCATCCCTCCTTATAGCATGACTCAAGTAGAATTGAGAGAGCTTAAGGCTCAAATCCAGGAACTTCTTGATAAAGGTTTCATCCATCCTAGTGCCTTCCCGTGGGGTGCTCGTGTCTTGTTTGTTAAGAAAAATGATTGTAGTATGAGGATTGGCATACACTATCGACAGTTGAATAGGGTTACAATTCGAAATAAGTACCCATTACCTCGGATACATGATATTTTTGACCAGTTGAACGGTGTGTCAGTTTTCTCTAAGATTGATCTAAGGTCTGGTTACCATCAGTTAAAGATTAGCCTTGAGAATGTACCCAAAACAGCATTCAGGACATGCTATGGCTACTATGAGTTTTAAGTGACGTCGTTTCGATTTACCAATGCAACTGCAGCCTTCATGATTTTGATGAATGGTGTGTTTAAACCATTCCTGTATTCTTTTGTTATTGTCTTTATTGATGACATTTTGGTTTATTCGAAAAGTGAGGAAGAGCATGCCAACCATTTTCGTAAAGTTCTGGGTGTTCTTGGGAGACAAAAGTTATATGCAAAATATTCCAAGTTTGAATTCTGGTTGACTTCAGTTAACTTTTTGGGTCATGTAGTTTCAAGGGAAGAGATAATGTTAGATCCCCAAAAGATTGAGGCGGTTAAGAATTGGGTCCGGCCTAGCTCTGTGACCGAAGTTAGGATTGTTGTGGGGCTCGCTAGCTACTATTGTCAGTTTGTGAAAAATATTTCTTCTAATTTAACGCATTTGACAAGGTTGACCAAAAAGGAGGTTCCTTTCGAATGGATTGAAAAATTTGAGGAGAGCTTTCAAAGGCTCAAAACTCTTCTGATCACAGCACCTATTCTAGAACCACCGGTTGAAGGTAAGGATTTTATTGATTATTGTGATGCTTCACATTAGGGTTTGGGTGTTGTGCTGATGCAGGATAAGAATGTCATAACTTATGTATCGCGGCAGGTGCATGAGAGGAATTACCCAACACATGATTTATAGTTGGTAGTGGTATAGTTTGCCCTCAAAATATGGCAGCATTACCTTTATGGTGTAAAGTGTGAGGTGTTTACTGATAATCGTAGTCTACAACATATATTCCCTCAAAAGCTTCTGAATTTGAGATAGCGAAGATGTATGGAGTTACTTAACGATTATGACATCACCATTTAATACCATCTCGGTAAGGCAAACGCGGTGGCAGACGCTTTTAGCCGAAAGGCGGTAAGTATGGATAGTCTAGCTTATTTGGGTGTGTCAAAGAGACCTTTGGATAAGGAGATTCAAACTTTGGAGTCGAAGTTCATGCAGTTGGGCAATTCAGAGAGAGATGTGGTGTTTGCTAGCATTGAGGTTAGACCCATGTTCATTGAGGAGATCAAGGCCAAATAGTTTGAGGATAAGAATTAGAATGAACTTAGAAAGAAGGCAGTGTCTAGTAAGGAACAAGATGTGGTTCTTGATGCGGAAGGTGTGCTTAGTTTTAAGGGGAGTATTTGTGTTCCCCAAGTGGATGACTTGATTAAGAAAATGTTGACAAATTCCCGTGGTTCACGACATTCCATTCATTTGGATGTGACCAAGATGTACCGAGATTATTGGTGGCCTAGAATGAAGAAAGACATAGCTGATTTTTTGGCCATGTGTCAAAACTGTCAGCAGGTAAAGTATGAGCATCAAAGCTTGCAGGATTGCTTCAGAGAATGCCTATACCAGAATGAAAGTGGGAAAGGATAGCTATGGATTTCGTAGTTTATCTTCCCATTACTTTGGGGAAGTTTGATTCTATTTGGGTAGTGGTTGATAGATTGAATAAGTCAACCCATTTTATTCCAGTCAGAGTAGACTATAATGCTCATCAGTTTGCTTAGGTTTATGTGAAAGAGATAGTAAGGGTGCACTTTTCTATCATCTCAGACCATGGTACGCAGTTCACCTCCAAGTTTTGGGGAAAATTATATGATGAGTTGGGCACTCAACTCACTTTTAGTACAACTTTTCATCCACAAACAAATGGGACATTAGAGAGAACTATTCAAGTGTTAGAGGACATGTTGAGGGCATGTGTGATTGATTTTGAAGGACATTGGGATAACTTTCTACCGTTGTGTGAATTCTCCTATAATAATAGTTACCACTCCAACATTGACATGGCACCGTTCGAGGAACTTTATGAGAGAGGATGTAGATCACCCATAGGGTGGTTTGAGGCTAGAGATGTAAAACCTTTGAGGGTTGATTTGGTGAGAGATGCTCACGACAATGCAAGAAGTATCCAAGTTAAGCTTCTAACAGCCCAGAGTCGACAGAAAAAGTATGTGGACCGTAAGGTAAGGGACATGGCAATTCAGGCTGGTGAAAATATTCTTCTAAAGGTGTCACCCATAAAGAGAGTAATGAGATTCGGTAAGAAGGACAACCTTAGTCCTTGATACATTGGTCCAGTTGAGATTCTTGACTGTGTAGTGTCAATGACTTATAGATTGCCTTACTCCATAGCTTATCTGGAGTTCATCAAGTGTTTCATGTGCTCATGTTGAAGAAGTATCATGGCAAAGGAGATTACATCATAAAATGGGACTCAGTGTTGTTAGACAAAGACCTTTAGTATGATGAGGAACCGATTGCAATTCTTAATCGTAATGTATAGAAGCTGAGGACCAAAGAGATTATGTCCGTGAAGGTCAATGGAAGCATCATCCGGTTGAAGAAGCTACTTGGGAAACCGAGAAGGACATGCGAGAAGAGTATCCCCAGTTGTTCGACGATTCAGGTACTACTCTAATCGTACCTTAGCTCGTTTCCAAGTTTGCCACTCGGGGATGAGTGATGTGTAAATTGGTATCTATTGTAACGACCTGTTCCCGTCATTATAAAAAAGCCAACAGGGAAATAATTTGGGCCAGAAAAACTTTTTGTATTAACTTGGAAATTTGTAGCCTAGTCCAGATTTGGACGAAATTTGACTTGGGTAAGGTCTAGGGAAATCTGGTAATGAACGGGGAATCTATTTATGATTTTGATTACATGAGGGGATAGATAAGACGTTAAGGACGCCGTACGACTTTACAAAATTGAATTCGGGTGAGTAGAACTCGCAAAATTGATCTTTGCGTGAAGGGATAATTTCTGAACGTCCTGGTTTGAAAGTGTGTTCTGAAATGGGAACTTGGAACTCAAATTAGGAGGTTCTGTCTCTGTGTAAGCTACCAGGAAGGGATGGGGTCCGCCGTAGCGGGCCAGTCGCGAATTAAGTTCGGGAAAAATCCCAATTTCATTATTTTTCTGCAAACTTCGTTCTTAAGAGAAAAGAGATGACCTAGGACGAGTTCTTGATAGTTTTCCATGACTTTTGGTGCTAAAGGTAAGGATTTTACTCCCCTAATTAATTTTTCGATCTGTAGATCTTAGATTTATGGGTAATTATTATCAAGGGAGGGTTTTGGCCTGAAGTTGATGGTGGGAAAAACCCCTAGATGCACATTAGGATTAGGGGTTGGTCTTGGGTTATGGTGTATGTTATAATTCGGGTAAATTAGACCTTAATTATTGATCCATGCTCATATTAATTATTTGTAGACCTAGAACAAGCGGAAAGAATTCGAAAAGGGAAGGATCAAGTTTCTTAAGAGGATTTAAGCTTGATTACAAGGTTAGTGATCGTTTAATTTCATGTTTGTGTGATATATTCCGGTTAATTGCTTCGTTGTATGCATGAATATACGTGAACAAGGAATGTTAATTAAATATAATGCAAATGAGTTTATGTATATGAATAATTACATTCCATGAAACCATTGCTTGATTGTATGACTATGAGCATTGTTCTTTCTGGGTGCGATTGCGATTGTGGTTGTGCAGACTGGATTGGGTGTCACGTTTCGACACATTTATTGGATCGGGTGTCACCTTCTAACACATATATTGGATCCGGTGTCGCATTTCGACACACTAACAGTTTAGGTGTGGGTTGTGTCACGCTCGGAAGCTACCCTCATGACGCGGACACGAGACATAGCATCACAAGTGACCCCAAGCGAACCCTGCTGGCATGTCACAAGCATACTATATAAACTGAAGTAAGGAAATACTGTGTGGAAGCTTAAATCATAATATAAACTGAAATGATGGGGAGTACCCATTCTAAATCTGAATATATATAAAAACTGAGAAAAGTTTAAGATACTGAAATAAAACTCAAATGGTAAAACTGAATATAAATATGTCCAAAATAGAGCATCTAACTGACCAAAAATGCTGGGACATGCCCCAGCTAAATCTAGCAAAAACAGAAACTAAAGACTGAAATATAGAAAAGAAACATGTCAGTCGTCCTCGGAGAATTAACACTCACAACTGAAACTGCTGAGCTGAAGATCGGGAACCGATCTATGCGTGATGTGAAAGCTGAGGACCTGAACCTACATCATGACAAGATGTAGTGCAGAGTATACGTCAGTACTTGGAAGTTACTGAGCATGCAGGATAGAGTAAAGCTGGACAATATACATAACTAAACAAAGCATATAATTGACCAATGATATGAGATAAGCATGATACCATACTGAGAATACTGAACAAGAACAAACTGAATGCAATGACCGAGTTTATAATATGCTAAAACTGAAATCTGAATTGTAATAGATAACTGAATCTGACTATGAGAGCTACTAATAATCGAAATAAAACCACAAGTGCTAAATGTGGAGTCTGATGTATACGCCCCATCGAGAGGACCCAATATACCCTGATAGAGGTATAGAGGCATGACTGACGTGATCACTAAACTGATTCCCACAAAGGTGACTTACAATCTACGGGGCACGTAATACTAGGACTTGAGGGTGACCGACCCTAGTCCATTCGGAATTAAGCCTACTCCCAATTAATTATCAAATTAAAACATTTGAATAAATTTCTGTAATACTGGATAGCTTAAAATACTGACATGATAACTGAAAATTGAAACATTTAATGTACTAATAATGAAACATTCGAAACTGAGGCATGTATATGTGAAATAATTGACCTAGCACATGTAATTCATGAATTAAAAGAACTACATAACTAGGGTTCTGAGTTTATGAAATAATCTACGCAAAACAATACTAAAATCATGATAATCTGCTCAAATTGTAGAAACCCTAGGCCTTGATGATATGAATGAAATCAAGAATCTGACTGAATTCTAGAGACCTAATGGGCGAAAGGAACCCACTAGTGAAATCCAACATACCTGGTGATAAAATTCACTAGAAATCTTTCGATTTTGGGGCTTGAATTGACGAAACTTTGTTGCGTGTTCTTGTAGGGTTTCTCAAATTTCTCCTCCGTTTTGCTTTAAGATTGATGATTTTTTGGTGAATAATTGATTAGGTTAGGTTCTAATTAGTTTAGTAGGCTAAAACGGATCAAAACAACACAGTTTATGGGTTAAACGATGCAGTTTAGGGGTCCAACGCATAAGGAAAATACCAAATCACCACTGACTTAAAAGTTGTCGGGGCAAAAAGATGGACTGACCAACGCTCCGTAGAATGACCTATGATCCATCTTTTCAACCATTGTTGTCTTTCAAAGACTGGGTTCTGGGGTCTCGATCCTCGTACAAGGAGCACGTCCCGTGGTCTGACTTACGGTCTGTGGGTTCGGACGTGGGCCGACCCTTAGAATATTATTTCTAGATTTTTTCTGGGGAGAGCTGTGGGTGGCCATCCACGGACCCCACTTACGGCCCGTGAGTTACCCTACAGTCCGTGGGTGATACTCGTCGGTGGCATCTGGAACTTCTGAAATATGCATTCTGGTATTTCTAGGATACGGGGTGTTGCATTATCTCCTCCTTGGGAACATTCGTCCTCGAATGAAGACTAAAATAGTTGAATAGGGAGGGAAAGAGATGCAAACCCTACCACTAATTACAAGAAACTGTTTCCTGACTGACCTAAGTTTCAAGAACATGCAAATACGCTGAAAATGCAAGTACAAAGTGAACGAACATGATACTAAGACTGAATCTGCGCATGAATGACTGAAAACCTGAAGAAGAACTATTACATCAAGCTGGAATGGATTCAAAAGGAAAGAGATGACGATAATTGGCCTTCATGGATGCTTCTGCTTCCCAAATAGCTCCCTCTATAGACTGACTCCTCCACAACACCTTAACTGAAGCGACTTCTTTGTCTCTTAACCTTCGAACATGATGATCAAGAATCTCAACTGGCACATCCTCATAAGTGAGACTATCCTTCACAACCACACTTTCCAATTGCACTATATATGCTGGATAAACCATACACTTCTTCAACAATGAAATGTGAAAAACCGGATGCACTGCTGCTAGTTCTGCTGGCAACTCTAACTCATAATCCACTTTACCAACTCTTTTCAAAATCTTTTAAAGGCCTACATATCTGGGACTTAGCTTCCCTGTCATGCCAAATCTCATCACCCCTTTCATAGGTGACACTTTTAGGAAAACCCAATCATCAACTTGGAACTCTAAGTCCCTTCTGCTTACAAGCTCTCAAGATGTCCTATAAGGTCTGAATGTCCACTAGGACTTCTGGTGATTCTGCGCTATCTTAAGTCTATCTCTAATGAGCCTAACCTTTTCCATGGCATCATGAACCAAATCTCATCCTATCAAGGCTGCTTCACCTACTTCAAACTAACCAACTGGAGATCTACATCTACACACATACAATGCCTAATAAGGGGCCATCTGGATGCTGTAATGGTAACTATTATTTTAGGAGAACTCTATAAGAGAAAGGTGATCATCCAACTACCTTTGAAATCGATCACGCAAGCTCTCAAGATGTCCTCTAAGGTTTGAATGCTACGCTCTGCCTAACCATCCGTGTGTGGATGAAATGTTGTGCTAAGGTTAACCTGAGTACCAAGACCTTTATGAAAAGACTTCCAGAAATGAGAGGTAAACTGAGGACCTCTTTCTGAGATGATAGACAACACAACTCCATGCAACCTGACTATCTCATTAATCTAAGCCTTGGTTTATTCCTCCGCCGAATTCGTATTCTTAATAACCAAAAAGCACGCAAACATAGTAACTATATCAACTCTCACCCAAATGGAGTGATGTTGTCTATGAGTACGAGGTAAACCTATAATGAAGTCCATGTTGATCACTTCCCACTTCCAAGTATATATGTTGATCTCTTGAGTCATACCTCCTAGCTTCTAATGTTCCACCTTCACTTGCTGCAAATTAGGGCACTTAGTCACACAGTCCGCTATATCCCTTTTAATACCATTCCACCAAAATATTTCCTGCATATCACGGTACATCTTAGTGGCGCCTGGATGAATAGAATATCTGGAATTATAGGCTTCTTCAAGAATTTTTTGTCTCAACTCACCCAACTTAGGAACATATAATCATCCCTGATAGTGAAGCACACCAT
This sequence comes from Solanum bukasovii, assembly GCA_029582585.1. NCBI lineage: Eukaryota > Viridiplantae > Streptophyta > Magnoliopsida > Solanales > Solanaceae > Solanum > Solanum bukasovii. The sequence goes on from JAJOOI010007067.1 coordinate 51,112, forward strand.
CTCCCCCTTGGGAGAAAACCTTAACTCTCTGCTGATGAACTGAACCCTTTAGTTGAAGTAGTATGGGATCACTTTCTTGGTTCTCTTTAACCTCCGCTACCAATGAAGATTCTGCCCCATTCTGAACTATTACACCACTATCTGATTTACTCATAAGACAAACTCCTAAGCGAGCAAGCCTGTGAACATCCTTTGCTAGTTCATATTTTTCTTACTTAAAATGTGTTACACTACCCATAGATAGTCTACTAAGAGCATCTTCTACTACATTGGCCTTACTAGGATGGTAATCCACATTCATATCATAATCCTTGAGGAATGGAAGCCATCTCCTCTGGCAAATATTCAACTCTTTCTGGGTGAACACATACTGCAGGCTCTTTTGGTCTGCGAACACATCTACATGAACAACATACAAGTAATGTCTCCAAATCATAAGTGCAAAAACCACTGCTGCAAGCTTGAAGTCATGAATTGGATAATTCTTCTCATGCACCTTAAGATGTCTAGACGCATAAGTTATAACCTTACCTCTCTACATCAATACACAACCTAAGCCGACTCTTGATGCATCACAATAGATCACATAATCGTCTGAACCCTCTGGTAGAGTCAAAGCAGGAGCTGTAGTCAACCTATTTTTCAGTTCTGTGAAACTTTTCTCACAATCATCTGACTACTTAAACTTAACCTTTTTTCTGAGTCAACTTAGTCAATGGAGAGGCTATGGATGAAAATCCTTCCACGAACCTTCTGTAATAAACCAATAGACCCAAGAAACTTCTGATATTTGTAGGAGAGGTAGGTTTGGGCCATTGTTTCATTGCTTCTATCTTTTGGGAATCCACTCGAATCCCATCGTTGTACACTATATGCCATAGAAAAGAAACAAATTGTAACCAAAACTAACAGTTGCTAAACTTAGTGAATAACTGATGATCTCTAAGAGTTTGTAGGACAACCCTCAAATGATTCACATATTCTTCATCATTCCTAGAGTAAATAAGTATATCATTAATAAAGATGAGAATGAACAAGTCCAAATATTGCTTGAACACTCTGTTTATCAAATCCATGAAAGTTGCAGGAGCATTGGTTAGTCCAAACGACATAACTACAAATTCATAATGACCATACCGAGTTATGAAGGATGTTTCCGGGATGTCACTATCTCTAACTCTAAGCTGATGATAACCGGATCTGAGGTCTACCTTTGAGAAATCACTAGCACCCTGAAATTGGTCAAACAAGTCATCAATCCATGGGATAGGATACTTATTCTTGACTGCGACTTTGTTCAACTACCTATAGTCAATGCACATTCTGAGAGAACCATATTTCTTTTTCACGAACAACACTGGTGCACCCCATGGGGAAATACTAGCTCTGATGAAGCCCTTATCTAGAAGGTCTTTCAACAGCTCTTTCAATTCCTTAAGCTCAACTGGAGCCATTATGTAAGGAGGAATAGAAATAGGATGGGTATCTGGCAAGAGATCGATTCCAAAGTCGATTTCCCTTTTGGGAGGAACTCCGAGAAGATCTTCTAGAAACACTTCTAGGAACTCATTAACTACTGGAACTGACTCAAAAGTTGGGGTTTCGGAGCTTGAATCCTTAAACCAAACTAGATGACAGAGATAACCCTTAGAGATCATCTTTCTGGCTGAAGGTAAGAAATGAATCGACCTATAGGTGCTAAGCTACAACCCTTCCATTCTAAGATCGGTTCGTTTGGAAACTGAAAACGAACGATTCTAGTTCTACAATCGACAAAGGCAGGAATGTAACCAATCCATACCTAGAATGATATCAAAGTCTACCATTTCTAACTCTACAAGTTCTGCTCAGGTGACTTTTTGAGATACTGTGACAAGGCAATTTCTATATACTCGTCCAGCTATAACTGGGTTAGCTAGCGTTCCTTCGTAGATCTTCGTAGATTTCCTTCTGAAAATGTTTCTGGACTAACATTGAAGTTGACTACTATATAAAGAGTTACAAAGAAAAGAGTAGCCCCTAGATCTACCAAAGCATACACATCTAAGTTAAAAACACTTAATGTACAATTGACTACATTAGGAGAATCTTCCTGATCGTGGCGAGCCTGAAAAGCATACAACCTGTTTTGGCGCTGTCCGCCACCTATACCAGATGAGTTACTTTGCTGAGTCGGGCGTCCTGCTAGTGCCACTGAAGTTGTGGACTGAACTCTACCATTATTACCCCATTAACCCTATTTAGCAGAAGCACAATCTCTCAACTTGTGACCAGACTGACCACACCCAAATGATCCTTCCTTTCCTGCAAGACACTCGCCCGGATGGTTCTTACAACACTTTGGACAAGTTGGGTAGGTTCTGGTGCGTGAAACACTCTCTTGAGACTTAGAGCCTGATGCTCTACCTTTCTGATCCTGTCGTAACTTGGACGATGGAACACTAGCTTATAAAGGTGCTGGAGCTGAAGACTTTTGCTGAAACTACGAGCGATTACCACTGCCCAATTTCTGTCAAGAATACTCATAGTTGCCTGTTCTAGCCTTCTTAATATCCTTAGCATGTTCCCTAAGCTTATATTTCTCAACCTGCTGAGCATGAGTCATGAGCCTAGAGACGTTCATATTTTCCAGCAACATAGCATTCCTACACTCTGTTTTCACTAAATCGGATACCCCATTTAGAAACTTGTTCATTTGAGCCCTTGAATCGACAATAATGTGAGGAGCATACCTAGATAGTCGGGTGAACTTGAATCCATACTCTTGGACTGTAATGTTACCTTGGCTTAAATTCATGGACTCTTGATCTTTTGCCTCCCTCAAATCTCTTGGGAAGAACCTGTCTAGAATAGTCTCACTAAAGCATTCCCATGTCATAGGAGCTGCATCTGTACCCCTGTTTTCTTTCCATTGAGTAAACAAGATGTTCACTACATCCTTAAGATGATAGGATGTCAACTCTACCCTATCATTACTAGTCACTTGCATCACTCCAAAGATCCTCTTGACCTCATCTATGAAGTTTTAAGGATCCTCACGAATCTGCGATCCTAAGAACACAGGCGAATTCATCCTAACAAAATCATAAACCCTGGCTAATTTAACGCTTCAAGCACACCTCATCCAATTCTATGTGTTCAATGATCGTAAATCAGAATAAAACCCATCTAAACGAGTTGGGTTCGAATGCCACAGGGAGTGGTATGTGTCTTAAATTCAATTAGGAAGTACGAATGGGATCTAATCAGCCATAGGAATAGAAATTATTAAAAAAAACATAATCAAGTAAAAGGGGTGACACGAATGTCAAATGGGGGTTTTTGGTTTTAGTTATCAACTACAAACAGTCACAAAAACTATGTAATAACAATAGTGAGACAGATTCTTAGGATGTAATCGATTATAGGCAAATATAGGCATATGGGTGATTGCAACTATTAGTAAATAGCTAAGTATTAGTGAGTAGTATAGAGTATAAGGGAGGTAGCTTTTATTGGAACAATAACCCCGAATCAGGTGATTTCTTTCGAACATCAACAAGCATGAAAATTAAGAGCAGACAACACCTTAATCCATTCACTCTCTCAAGCTAAATGTGTGGGATTGTGTTTAGGATATACTCTCTCAAGCTAAACTCAAATCAACCCAATACCCACAAACCATCAATCAATAATCGTAGTTCTGAAATCTCTCTCTCTCGAGCAAGCCAAGAACACAAATATAGAACTGCATTTGAAACTACAATTTGTAAATTAAACCACAATTAATGATTAAACTCACTTTTAAATAGCATTTAAACTAACAACTAGCAATACCCATAAACTAAATCATCCCATAATCACATGATCAAACCCCAAGAGTTGGGGTTTTAGCTAAACATTATAAAAAATGTAAAAACAGTTACCAAATTGATTATCCATCAACTAGGTAAGAGTGATTTCGTCTTCAAAATGCTCAAATTTGATGAATCTTAGAAACCCAATTCCAAATTCTCCAAATCAAAAGTTTCAAATCTTCAAAGCTAAGGAAAACTCTAGAGAAAAGTCTTCTCAGACTAAGTTAATTTCTAAGCATAAATTCAAATACTAAGATAGATCCTAAACTAAATGTTCAAAATCTTATTTATAGTGGCCAAAAATGTGCTACAAATAGGAATTTGGCGAAGTAATTCGGGCTAGCCGAACCACTCGGAGAGCCGCCCTTTGATCTCTTCAATCGCCTTTTCGCTTTGGAATTCAACATCCTTGGGTTCTGTAACTTTGGGTGATCTATCACTGCTTCACGGAACTACTCGGCAATTCGCCAACTACTACATTCAGTCGCCGACTTGGTTTCTTTCCTCAGGGCTAGCACAGTGGAACTTTAGGAGATGGAACTAGCCACTCGGTGATTCGCCAAACGCTCTTGGCATTCACTAGGATTGCCTTTCTTCAATTCTTTCGTTTGTTTTGTTCCTTTTAGCATGTTACTGTTCTTGCTTTGTTCCTTAGTATGGCGAACCAGATCGGGCTCGCCGAAAGGAACAACCCGAATAATTTCCAGAAATTAGGTAAGTTGGCAATATTTAGGGCCATTCGATGAATCGCCAACACCACTCGGCGAGCTCAGACTGACCCGCCGAAATTTACAGCATATTTTTCGGGGTTAGGGGCGGAAAAAAAGTGATCAAGGGACCTTTCGGCAAGTTGCTGAGTGAACTTGGTGAGCTCGGGCTTCTCACCAAAACTGAAATGATGGGGAGTACTCATTCTAAATTTGAATATATATAATTCTTAGGAGAGTTTAAGATACTGAAATAAAAATCAAATGCTAAAACTGAATCTAACTATGTCTGAAGTACAACCTCTAACTAGCTATAAATGTTGAGACATGACCGAGCTAAATCTAGAAAAAAATATAAACTAAAGACAGAAATATAGAAAAGAAACATGTATGTCGTCCTCGGAGAATGAGGACTCACCACTGATATTGCTGAGCTAAAGATCAGGAACCAATCTATGCATGATCTAAAAGTTGAGGACCCGAACCTACATCACGAGAAGATGTAGTTCAGTGTATGCGTTAGTACTTGGAAGGTACTGAGCATGCAGGATATAGTAAAGTTGAATAATATACATAACTGAACAAAGCATATAATTGAGAAATGATATGAGCTAAGCATGCTACTATACTGAGAATACTGAACATGAACTAACTTAACGAAATGACCAAGTTTATAACATGCTAACATTAAAATCTGAACTGTAATTGATAACCTGGTGAATGAACTATAATCTCATTGTGGGAGCTACTCATAACCGACATAAAACCACAAGATCTAAATGTGAAGTCCGATGTATACGCCCCATCGAGAGGACCCAATGTACCGTGCCAGAGGTATAGATGCATGACTGGCGTGATCACTAAACCGATGCCCATAGAGGGGACTTACAACCTACAGAGGCACGTAGTTCTGGGATTTGAGGATGACTGACTCTATTCCACTCGATATTAAGCCTACTCCCAATTGATTATGCAATTAACACATTATGACTGAATTTCTGTAATATTAGATAGCTCAAAATACAAACATGCTAACTGAAAAATGCAACATTTAATGTAGTAATAATGAAACGTTTGAAAATGAAGCATGTATATCTGAAAAAACTGACCCAGCATGTGTAATTCATGAACTAAAAAAAGTACATAACTAGGGTTTTGAGTTTAAGATGAATCTACACAAAACAATATTAAAATCATGATAATCTGATTAGGAACATTTAAGTAACTAATTCATAAAAATATGCTGAAATTCTAAAAACCCCAAGTTAAGGTAATATGAAGGGAATCAAGAATCTGACTGAATTCTAGGGACCTAATGGGTGAAAGGAACCCACTAGTGAAATCCCACATACCTGTTGACGATATACACAGAGAAATCTTTTGATTTCAAGGCTGGAAGTAACGAAACCTTGCTATGTGTTCTTAGAGGGTTTCTCGACTCTCTCATCTGTTTAGCTCGAAGATTGATGAATTTTTGGTAAATAATTGATTCGGTTAAGTTCTGATTAGTTTACTAGGCTAAAACTGATCAAAACTATGTATTTGGGGGTTATACGATGTAGTTTAGGGGTCCAACACATAAGGAAAAGACCAAACTACCCCTAACTTAAAAGTTGTCGGAGCTAACCGACGGATGGACCGACGGTCCCTGGACTGACCAACAGTCCATCCTATCAACTGTTGTTGGCTTTCAGGGACAAGGTCCTAGGGGTCTCGATCCACGGACCAGAACCACGACCTATGGTCTGACCTACGGTCCTTGGGTCGACCCTTAGAACAATTGTTCTGAATTTTTTATGGGGAGGGCTGCGGGTGGACATCAACGGACCCCACCTACGGTACGTGGGTCACCATATGGTCCGTGGGTGGTGCCCATCGGTGGCACCTGCAACTTCTGAAATCTGCATTCTGTTCTGTCTAGGGTACGGGGTGTTACAGGTTCCATGAGAGGACCATTGTGATTGTTATGTTAGGTCTACTTGTCATTGAAAATGGAAGACCTTATGTTTCTCTAAAATGATGAATGAACTGTATTATGTATATGTGTGTTCACTATGTTGTGATTGATTGTTGAATATTGTGCCTATGGGAATGGCCGCGTGATCCTACCAGTACACTGTGGTTGTGTACTAACACTGCACTTGCTCTTTATTTGTTGAGTACAAGAAATCTTTAGGCGGCTACTAATAGACTTCATTTAGGAGATCATTGATCGAAGACTCAATTTAAGGGTGAGTCAATTCTTCCAAGCTGTCATGAGTTCTCATTTTTTTTAGTCCATTCTCTTCGGACTTAGACTAGCTTTTTAGATATTTGTTATGACTTAGATTTCGGGGTTTTACCCCTTATTCTTAGACTTGTCATTATTAAAGTTTTGGTACATTGACTTTCACATTCCTAGCGTTGTTTTCTGCAATTGTTGGTAGTTGTTTTGTTAACTTCCAGAGTTTATGGGGACTCCAGTTTTCTTTAGAAATTTAAACATTCTTCTGTATCTTTAAATGCTCTAGTTTTTCGTTAATTTTCTTGTTTGGGTTAGTGTGGGTGCCAATCACGAAGGTCTGGGTCTTGACAGAAACATTTAAACTTTTCTGAATAAAGAATCTGGAAGTTTATAAAGCAATATGTGAAAATATGTTATAACATATATATATATATATATATATATATATATATATACTACCTTAAAAGCATGAACTCCCAAACTTGAATGTTAAATTACTATAATACTCCAATTAAAAATATCCATTTTATATTATTTATTTATTTATTAAATTAATTATATTGCAACTAGACACCTTTTCACATTAAAGGGTTGTGACTTTTCTGATGATTCGTGACTTTTCCAAAGGGTTGTGATATTTCTGATGAGTTGTGACTTTTTTGAAGTTTTGTGATGTTCCAAAGTGTTGTTCCTTTTGTGATGAGTTGTGATATTTTCAAAGGGTTGTGACTTTTTTAATGAACAATGACTTTTCGAAGAGTTGTGACTTTTTTAGCACAATTGACACTTATTCATACTACTAATTGTTAGCTATAAATATAGGGGTTTCCTCACACATTCAAACTACAAATTTTAAAGATTTTCTACTGTTCTTCTTCTTCTTAAAAAATCTCAATTGTTATTTGGAACTGTTGATTAAGTTCAAAATTCAACGAAATTCGAGATACCACATAAGAAAGAGTTGGTGAACAAATTGTATAAAATCATTCTTCAATTAACACTCATATTTTTCTCTTATGATTTTCACCACATACCTAATTCCAGATTATTTATATTATTTACGAACAGTAATAGCCTTTAAATTAACCTACATATTTTATTTATTACAAAAAGACTAATTTCCTCTGAACAATCACAAAAATTTCGCCCTTCATCCCTTCATATTTATGTGGTCATAAATCACAACCATTCACTCCTCGATTTTATTTTCTATGAAAATTTGAGATCATTTAAAATTTTCATAAATGGTTCATCCCCAATTCATTGATATATTTCACCAAAGTTCATAGTATTGAAATTTAGAATATAACAAAGAAATGTTCAATTAGCTATGAAGTTTGCTTCATACAAACCACTTTTACATATAGTGCACATGGATTTTCTGTAATACCCCGGCTTTTCAAAACGTCTAAATTAACTCGTATCTTCGTGGAAAGACAAGGAGGATCAGTAATAAATTAAAAATGATGTGTTATGTGATATTTTAAGTGTTCAAGTGTTCTATCTCACGTTTTGAAGTTAGGTAAGTGGAAAAATAAAAGTTGGCAAAAGTTACCGTAAATTCCTTTTTAAAGATTTGTCTGAAATTTGAGCCACATGTCTCGGACGTTTTCTCCCAATAGCTTAAAAGTTATGGTCCCCGCGAGCTATGAAATCGAAGGACTACAAGTCTAGTTTCCAACGCATCAAACCGTTCGTTAATACTACTTCAGAATAGAGAGATATTCGCATTTTCGTGGGACTGTGCAAGCAGGCACGTGAGGTGGGGCCCTAAGTCGGTGGAATGTTACATATATCTTCTCCTTCGACCTTTTTCTCCATTTTAAAGCTAAAAACCAGACAAATTAGAGAAACTCATTTCTAGGATCAAGTGAAGTATAGATTTTCTCGACTTAAGTCATTGACGAAAATTGTTCTACGCGTTGGGCTCATCATCGTGGTATAATTTGTTTTATCGATTGCGTAGTATATGACACTTTAGTTTTGGGACACCAAGGGTTTGATTATATTTGAAGGTTTTGAGGCGAATTACGAACCTAAGATCAAGGTAAGACCCTTCTTTCATTGACTTTAGCTTTTATAAGCAGAAAACATCAATTTGCGATGGAAATACATATCTTTTATTATATTGTCATGGTATCTTTTATTTTTGTGTGTTGATTATGGTCTTACCTTATTGTAGTATCGAGGGAGTTATGAATTAAAGTCGTTAGGCCACGTGAATTTAGCGAAAAAGGTATGTTAAGGCTATTCTCTTCCTATGGCATGTTCCTTAAAGCTTAGGAGCAATGTAATTGAGTTGTTATCGTTGTTATACTTGTAGCCATTATTGTTGATTGTTGGCTGCTCGAGTGCGTATAATCCTCTCTTATCGGGATTCTTATGCAGTAGTAGCATTCGTATGTTGTACACGACTGAGAGGCTATTTGTATAGGTTGGTTATAACTAAATTGGTCGCTTTTAGCTATTGGATTGTTATTGTTGCCTTTGGGCTATTGTGGTTTGCTGCAGAAATGTGAGCTATTCCTAGCAGGGTTAAGTTCTGCCTACAGGTCTATATGGATGCCTAAGAGGCCTATGATTTGCCTACGGGGCTATATTGATGCCTAGAACGGCTATGAGTTGCCTACAGGGATATATATTGACACCTAAGAAGGCTATGTGCCTCCTGCAGGACCATGTTGTTGCCTAAGAGGGCTATGAGTTGTCTATAAGCTATGTTGATGCCTAAGATGGCTATGTGACTGCCTGCGGGGCTAGGGGACTACCGATAGGGGTATACAAGTTGATTGGCACCTTACGGGCTTATGGGGGCCTGAGTAGGTGATCTTGTGTGTTGTTTGTACCTGCCGAGCTTATGGGGGATTGGTTAGGCTGTTGTTTTATTATTTTTGATAAATTTAGATTTAGAAGCAGGCCAGTACAGTTAACTTATTCTTAATTTATTTATCAGATTAGGTAAGTGGAAAAATAAAAGTTGGCAAAAGTTACCGTAAATTCCTTTTTAAAGATTTGTCTGAAATTTGAGGCACATGTCTCGGACGTTTTCTCCCAATAGATTAAAAGTTATGGTCCCCGCGAGCTATGAAATCGAAGGTCTACGAGTCTAGTTTCCAATGCATCAAACCGTTCGTTCATACGACTTCAGAATAGAGAGATATTAGCATTTTTGTGGGACTGCGCAAGCAGGCACGTGAGGTGGGGCCCTAAGTCGGTGGAATGTTACAAATATCTTCTCCTTCGACCCTTTTCTCCATTTTAAAGCTAAAAACCAGACAAATTAGAGAAACCCATTTCTACGATAAAGTGAAGTATAGATTTTCTCGACCTAATTCCTTGACGAAAGTTGTTCTACGCGTTGGGCTCATCATCGTGGTATAATTTGTTTTATCGATTGCGTAGCATATCACAGTTTTGTGTTGGGACAGCAAGGGTTTGAATATATTTGAAGCTGTTGAGGCGAATTACGAACCTAACATCGAGGTAAGACCCTTCTTTCATCGACTTTAGCTTTTATAAGCAGTAAACATCAATTTGCGATGGAAATACATATCTTTTATTACATTGTCATGGTATCTTTTATTTTTGTGTGTTGATTATGGTACTACCTTGTTGTAGTATCGAGGGAGTTATGAGTTAAAGTCGTTAGGCCACGTGAATTTAGCGAAAAAGGTATGTTAAGGCTATTCTCTTCCTATGGCATGTTTCCTTAAAGCTTAGGAGCAATGTAATTGAGTTGTTATCGTTGTTATACTTGTAGCCATTATTATTGATTGTTGGTTGCTCGAGTGCGTATAATCCTCTCTTATCGAGATTCTTATTCAGTAGTAGCATTCGTATGTTGTACACGACTTAGATGCTATTTGTATAGGTTGCTTATAACTAAATTGCTCGCTTTTAGCTGTTGGATTGTTATTGTTGCCTTTGGGCTATTGTGATTAGCTGCAGGAATACGATCTATGCCTAGCAGGGTTATGTTCTGCCTATAGGGCTTTATGGACGCTTAAAAGAGCTATGAGTTGCCTACGGGGCTATATTGATGCCTAGAAGGGCTATAAGTTGCCTACATGGATATATATTGACGCCTATGAAGGCTATGTGTTTCCTACAGGACCATGTTGTTGCCTAAGAGGGCTATGAGTTGTCTATAAGCTATGTTGATGCCTAAGAGGGCTATGTGACTGCATGCGGGGCTAGGGGACTACCGATAGGGGGATATAGGCTGATTGGCACCTTCCTGGCTTATGAGGGCCTGAGTAGGTGATCCTGTGTGCTGTTTGTACTAGCCGAGCTTATAGGGGCTTGGTTAGTTTGTTGTTTTATTATTTTTGATAAATTTAGATTTCGAAGCAGGCCAGTACAGTTATCTTATCCTTAATTTATTTATCAGATTATTCAGTATATCAGGATACCTCATCATAGTCTATTGCCTTTCATACTCTGTACATTATTTTGTACTGACGCCCCATTGCCTTGGGGGCGCTGCATTCATGCATGCAGGCCCTGACAGACGACCGAGTAGACCTCCTCAGCAACAGGATTGACTTTTATCCGGTTGGTCAACCCCTTTCCTCCGGAGCTTCTAGAGTTGGGAGGTTTGTTACTTTTTGTTGTATATATTTTCATGGGTAGATTGGGGCCCTGTCCCACCAATCTTTACTACTCTTAGAGGCTTGCAGACTAGTGTGTGGGGTTTATAGCTACGTTATGGCCATGCTGGCCTATGTTGTTGGTTTGCGGAAGCTGGTGAGCTGTTTGATGTATTGTATTGATATATACCTGCTTTTAGTTTTGGAATAGATATCATGGTGGCCTCGATGGCCCAATCAGGACTTCTATGCTAGTTGGCTATTTATTTATGTGATTTCCTGGTAGTAGTTGTTTCTTTTATAGATCAGTTGACAGGGGCCTTGCCGGCCGAGGGCTTAATTTTAAGCCTAGATATACTTATTTATTTTCTTGACTGTTTGTGGCTGCCATGCGCTAGTAGCAAATGGTTCAGCAGGGTCGGCTCAAGCCTGAATTCTGGCATTAGGAGCCAGTTGGGCCCTTGAATCTGGGGCGTGACAAACTTGGTATCAGAGCAACGTCGTATCCTAAGGAGTGTGCAAGCCATTCTAGTATAGTCTGGTTTATAAATGTGTTGTGCACCACATTCGGTAAGCAAGAATAGCAACCAGGCATGTTAGAATCACTATCCTTGTTTTGCTCACCTCGTGATATTGAGCGGTCCCTGAAGGGTTGAGGTTACCGGCTTATAATTGATACTTATATGCAGATAGAGATGGCTGACACTAGACAGACCACAACTAGCGAGGGGCTAGATACAACTGCAAGCGAGGGTACCGACAGGGTACCAGAGGTGGAGGTAACCCATTGTGAGACCTAGGGGGAGACATCTTCTCAGCCCCCTGTAGCTTCTCCACAGCTTCAGGAACCTCTGAGGGCTACAGGACTTTCGGATCAACCAGCAGTACCACCTCTAGTTCCTCCTATTCTATCTGATCAGGATTTCAAGAGTGCACTATATATGTTAGCACAGTTAGTAGCTGCACAGTGCCAACCAGTTGCGCCAGATATTTCCGGACCTTCTGAAGGGCCCGGAAGTTCGAGAGTTCGTGCATATCTTGCCTTGAATCCTCCACAATTTACAGGGACAGATCGCAGAGAAGACCCTCAGCACTTTGTTGATCAACTTCATAAGATCTTCAGAGTCATGCATGCCTCAGCGACTGAGTCAGTTGGGTTAGCAGCATTTTTAATGCGTGATGTTGTAGTAATGTGGTATGAAAGTTGGGAGAGATCTAGGGAAAAAGATACATCTCTACCCACTTGGGATAGCTTTACAGAAGCTTTCATAGATCACTATTTTCCTTGAGAGATTAGGGATGGCCGGGTGGACTAGTTTCTGAACCTCCGACAGGGTGGCACGAGTGTCCGAGAGTACGGGCTGAGATTTGATTCATTGGCTAGATATGCACCAACATTTGTTGATACGATGCATGACAGGGTGCGTAGATTTGTGGGAGGGCTTGACTCAGACTATATTGAGGCTTGTTCTACCTCTGCGCTAAATGATAATATGGATATCTCGCGGATTCAGGCCTTCGCACAGGGCATAGAGGATCCCCGACATCTACAGTATACGAGTGAGAGGGTTGAGAGAGAGAGACAGAAGAGGGCTAGGCACGTTGGTTCGCAGGGAGATTTTCAGGATGGTCCCAGACCCCAATATTTTATTAGGCCCCCTAGACCTCCACCACAGCAGATCCATGGTAGTAGATTTGATTGTCAGGAACAGTCAGGCTCAGGTGAGGGTTCACGAGCATCAGGCTTGCAGCAGCAGAGGGGTTCAGGCCAGGCTAGGACATCCCCGCCGCGTTGCATTACTTGTGGTAGGATGCATTTCGGGAGGTGCACATAGGGTTCCACAAGTTTTTATTCTTGGGGAAAGGAGGGCCATGGGTGGAGAAACTGCACTACCATAGGTCAAAGTGGTACATGTCAGTCTACCAGGTTAGCAGTAGGTTCCTCCTCATCAGCACAGTCTACAAGACCCCGGACTTCAGCACGTAGGGGTAGAGGTAGAGACAGAGAGGGAGCATCTAGTTCTGGTAGTGGACGGAACCGTACATATTCATTAACCGGTCGACAAGACTCAGAGTCATCACCAGATGTTGTGACAGGTACATTGATTGTTTGCTCCCATTGTGTTTATGCTTTGATAGATCCTGGATCTACTTTGTCTTATGTTACTCCATTTATTGCGGGGAGGTTATTTATAGTAGCAGAGTCATTAGATCGACTCTTTATTATATCTACACCAGTTGGTGAGTCTACTATTGCCAGGACAGTCTATTGAGGTTGCACGGTAGAAATTATCGACCGTCAGACCTCTGTACACCTGGTAGAATTAGAGATGGTTGATTTTGACGTCATTATGGGTATGGACTTGTTAGCATCTTGTTATGCTAATGTTGAGTGCCGGACAAAGATTGTTAGATTCCACTTTCCAGGAGAGGCTGTTCTGGAATGGAAAGGCGATACAGCAACGCCGAAAGAAAGGTTTATTTCCTATCTTAAGGCGAGGAGGATGATTACCAAGGGTTGTATTTATCATCTTATTCGCGTTCATAATATAGATGCAGAATCACCGACTCTTCAGTCTATTCCGATAGTGAATGAGTTTCTAGATGTATTCCCAGACGAACTCCTAGGTATCCCTCCATAACGAGAAATTGATTTTGCTATCGATATTCTACCAGGTACACAACCCATATCTATCCCTCCTTATAGAATGGCTCCTGCTGAGCTAAAGGAGTTGAAGGATCAGCTGAAAGATTTGCTTGATAAAGGCTTTATCAGGACTAGTGCTTCACCATTGGGTGCACCAGTATTATTTGTGAGAAAGAAAGATGGCTCACTGAGGATGTGTATTGATTACCGACAGTTGAATAAGGAAACTATAAAGAATAGGTATCCCATTCCGAGGATAGATGAATTATTTGATCAATTACAAGGTGCTAAGTGTTTCTCAAAGATTGATTTAAGATCAGGGTACCACCAGATACGAGTTCGGGAGAAAGACGTTCCAAAGACAAATTTTAGAACTAGATATGGACACTTTGAGTTCTTGGTAATGTCTTTTGGATTAACTAATGCCCCAGCAGTGTTCATGGACCTGATGAATAGCATATTCAGGCCGTATCTAGACTTGTTTGTGATTGTATTTATTGATGATATTTTTGTGTATTCACGTTCAAAAGATAAGCATCAAAATCATCTATGAGCAGTCCTTCAGGTTCTTTGAGACCGAGAACTTTATGCAAAGTTTTCTAAGTGTGAGTTCTGGTTAGACTCTGTAGCTTTCTTAGGCCATATTGTATCAGATGCAGGCACTCTAGTTGATACACAAAAGATTGAGGCCGTAAAGACTTGGCCTAGACCCATGACTCCGACTGAGATTCATAGTTTCTTAGGGTTAGCTGGGTACTACAGAAGGTTTGTAGAGGGAATTTCTTCAATTTCAGGCCCATTAACGAAGCTTCCTCAAAAAGCAGCTAAGTTCCAGTGGACTGAGGCTTGCGAACACAGTTTCCAGGAGTTGAAGGACAGGTTGACATCAGCACCAGTTCTTGCATTGCCAGAGGGTTCAGAAGGCTATGTGGTGTATTGTGATGCTTCTGGTGTTGGGTTAGGATGTGTTCTAATGCAACATGGTAAGGTTACCGCTTATGATTCAAGGCAGTTGAGAAAACATGAGAAAAACTATCCGACCCACGACTTAGAGTTGGCTGCAGTTGTGCATGCACTAAAGATCTAGAGACACTATTTGTATGGTGTTCATGTTGACATTTTCACAGATCATAAAAGCTTTCAATATATCTTTAGACAGAAGGAGTTAAATCAGCGACAATGTCGATGGCTTGAGTTACTGAAAGACTACGACGTGGATATTTTATATCATCTAGGAAAGGCGAATGTGGTAGCTGATGCCCTCAGTCGAAGATCTATGGGTAGTTTCTCATATTTAGATGTTGAAAAGCGTGAGCTAGCGCGGGAGCTGCATCAGTTAGCTAGCTTGGGAGTCAGATTGTTAAAGGCAGAAGATAGTGGGGTAACAATTCAGGACACAGTCGTATCATGTCTTGTTGTAGAAGTAAAGTCACGGCAACAAGAGGATCCTAGCTTAGAGCAACTTAGAGCCAAGGCTCAGGATCCACGATCTTTAGCATTTGATATAGCAGAAGATGGAGTCCTCAGATATAGCGGTCGATTGTGTGTTCCAAATGTTGCAGGGCTTCAACATCGAAGTAGGGAAGAGGCACATCATTCCCGTTATTCTATTTACCCTGGTTCGACGAAGAAGTACCATGATATTAAGGAGATCTATTGGTGGCATGGGATGAATAAGGACGTTGCTGAGTTTGTGGCACAGTGTCCTAACTGCCAACATGTGAAGGTTGAGAACCAAAAGCCCGCTCGGCTAGTTCAGGAGATAGCCATTCCTTTGTGGAAGTGGGAAGCAATTAATATTTATTTTATTACAAGGTTACCTCGATCGCGTCGCAAGTTTGACTCTATCTGGGTAATTATTGATAGACTAACAAAATTAGGCCACTTCTTACCAGTCAGGGATACTTGTACGGCCAAAGACTATGCAGGGCTCTATATTAGCGAGATTGTTAGGCTACACGGTGTCCAAGTATCTATTATCTCTGATAGAGGAGGACAATTCACCGCCAACTTCTGGAAGTCCTTCCAGAAAGGACTGGGGACACAGGTTAATCTTATTACTGCCTTTCACCCTCAGACAGATGGCCAGGCTGAGCACACAATTTTGACACTCGAAGATATGTTACGGGAGTGCGCGCTAGACTTCAAGGGGAGTTGGGATGACCACTTACCTCTTATAGAGTTCGCATACAATATAGTTATCATTCCAGCATCGGGATGACACCTTATGAGGCTTTGTTTGGGCGAAAATGTAGATCCCCAATTGGCTGGTTCGAGGTAGGTGAGTTAGGGTTGATTGGACCCGACTTAGTACAACAGACAGTGGAGTAGGTCAAGCTCATACGGGAGAGGTTGCTAACAGCTCAAAGCCGACAGAAGTCATACTCATATGTGCGACGAAGGGACTTAGAGTTTTGCGTCGATGACTGGGTATTCTTAAAAGTCTCGCCTATGAAAGGTGATATGCGATTTGGCAAAAAGGGAAAGCTTAGTCCAAGATTCATAGGGCCATACCGGATCCTTCGTAGGGTAGGACGAGTGGCTTATGAGTTAGAATTACCTTCGGGGCTAAAATTTGTTCATCCAGTTTTCCATGTATCGAAGCTATGGATGTGTGTAGGAGACCCTTCTCGGGTTGTCCCAGTTGAGGATGTTCAAATCACAGAGGAGTTGTCCTACGAGGAAACTTCAGTTGCTATATTAGATCGACAGGTCCGTAAATTGAGGACCAAAGAGGTGGCTTCGGTTAAAGTATTGTGGAGGAATAAAAATTGAGAAGAGGTGACCTGGGAAGCTGAGGATGGCATTAGGTGCAAATATCCTCACTTGTTTCATACCCCAGGGTGATGTCATATCAGTTTATATTAGGGCAGTAAGGTAAGATACCTATATATATATATTTACTATTGCTTATTATTATTGTGGTTGTCGTTGTATATCTGCTCGCACTGTTGTGGTGGAGCTATGACGCTTAGCTATTTATGTTGTCATGTGAGACGCCTAGGTTAGAAATTTTGCATTTCAGGTTCCTGGATAGTCACATTTACAAAGGATACACTGCCAAAATTTTGGCAACTCCTAAGGACTGAGTAGCGTGGCTCAGATTCTTTATTCGAGGACGAATGTTTCTAAAGGGGGAAGGATGTAACACCCCGACTTTTCAAAACGTCTAAATTAACTCGTATCTTCGTGGACAGACAAGGAGGGTGAGTAATAAATTAAAAATGATGTGTTATGGGATATTTTAAGTGTTCAAGTGTTGTATCTCATGTTTTGAAGTTAGGTAAGTGGCAAAATAAAAGTTGGCGAAAGTTACCGTAAATTCCTTTTTAAAGATTTGTCTGAAATTTGAGTCAAATGTCTCAGACGTTTTCTCCCAATATATTAAGACTTATGGTCCCCACTAGCTATGCAATCGAAGGTCTACGAGTCAAGTTTCCAACGCATCAAACCGTTCATTCATACGACTTCAGAATAGAGAGATATTCGCATTTTCGTGGGACTGCGCAAGCAGGCACGTGAGGTGGGGCCCTAAGTCGGTGGAATGTTACATATATCTTCTCCTTCGACCTTTTTCTCCATTTTTAAGCTAAAAACTAGACAAATTAGAGAAACCCATTTCTAGGATAAAGTGAAGTATAGATTTTCTCGACTTAATTCCTTGACGAAAGTTGTTCTACGCGTTGGGCTCATCATCGTGGTATAATTTGTTTTATCGATTGCGTAGCATATCACATTTTAGTGTTGGGACAACAAGGGTTTTAATATATTTGAAGGTTTTGATGCGAATTACGAACCTAAGATCGAGGTAAGACCCTTCTTTCATCGACTTTAGCTTTTATAAGCAACAAACATCAATTTGCGATGGAA
This sequence comes from Solanum bukasovii, assembly GCA_029582585.1. Lineage (NCBI taxonomy): Eukaryota > Viridiplantae > Streptophyta > Magnoliopsida > Solanales > Solanaceae > Solanum > Solanum bukasovii. The sequence continues at coordinate 68,985 of JAJOOI010007067.1, forward strand.
ATACATATCTTTTGTTATATTGTCATGGTATCTTTTATTTTTGTGTGTTGATTATGGTCCTACCTTATTGTAGTATCGAGGGAGTTATGAGTTAAAGTCGTTAGGCCATGTGAATTTAGCGAAAAAGGTATGTTAAGGCTATTCTCTTCCTATGGCATGTTTCCTTAAAGCTTAGGAGCAATGTAATTGAGTTGTTATCATTGTTATACTTGTAGCCATTATTGTTGATTGTTGGCTGCTCGAGTGCGTATAATCCTCTCTTATCAGGATTCTTATGCAGTAGTAGCATTCGTATGTTGTACATGACTTAGAGGCTATTTGTATAGGTTGGTTATAACTAAATTGGTCGATTTTAGCTGTTGGATTGTTATTGTTGCCTTTGGGCTATTGTGGTTTGCTGCAGGAATGTGAGCTATGCCTAGCAGGGTTAAGTTCTGCCTATAGGGCTTTATGGATGCCTAAGAGGGCTATGAGTTGCCTACGTGGATATATTGATGCCTAGAAGGGCTATGAGTTGCCTACAGGGATATATATTGACACCTAAGAAGGTTGTGTGCCTCCTACAGGACCATGTTGTTGCCTAAGAGGGCTATGAGTTGTCTATAAGCTATGTTGATGCCTAAGAGGGCTATGTGACTGCCTGCGAGGCTAGGGGACTACCTGATTGGCACCTTACCTGCTTATGGGGGCCTGAGTAGGTGATCTTGTGTGTTGTTTGTACCTGCCGAGCTTATGGGGGATTGGTTAGGTTGTTGTTTTATTATTATTGATAAATTTATATTTAGAAGAAGGTCAATACAGTTATCTTATACTTAATTTATTTATCAGATTATTCCAGTATATCAGGATACCGCATCATAGTCTATTGCCTTTCATACTCTGTACATTATTATGTACTGACGCCTCATTGCCTTGGGGGCACTGCATTCATGCATGCAGGTCCTGACAGACGACCGAGTAGATCTCCTCAACAGCAAGATTGACTTTTATCCGGTTGTTCAGCTCCTTTCCTCCGGAGCTGCCAGAGTTGGGAGGTTTGTTACCTTTAGTTGTATATATTCTCATGGGTAGGCTGGGGCCCTGTCCCACCAATATTTATTACTCTTAGAGGCTTGCAGACTAGTGTGTGGGTTTTATAGCTACGTTATGGCCATGCTGGCCTATGTTGTTGGTTCGCAGAAGCTTGTAAGCTGTTTGATATATTGTATTGATATATACCTGCTTTAAGTTTTGGTATAGATATCATGGTGGCCTCGACGGCCCAATTAGGACTTCTGTGCTAGTTGGCTATTTATTTATATGATTTCCTGGAAGTAGCTGTTTCTTTTATAGATCAGTTGACAAGGGCCTTGCCGGCCAAGGGCTTAATTTTAAGCCGAGTTATACTTATTTATTTTCTTGACTGTTTGTGGCTGCCATGCGCTAGTAGCAAATGGTTCAGCAGGGTCGACTCGAGCTTGAGTTCTGGCATTAGGAGCCAGTTGTGCCCTTGAATCTGGGGCGTGACGTTTTCATTTCCTTTTCGTGTTTCATTTATTTAATTAATTTGTTATGTAATTTCATTCAAGAGAGAATTTCATAGTTAGTATTCATATAATGAGTGAACAGTGGTGAATACGCACATTGTGAATTAGTTTTTCTAATAAAATTAATAGATCAAATTGTGGGAGAGACTATAATAAACAAATACAAAAACGACACATGATTGGGGTAAGATTTTTCTTATTTATTTTTCCATTTTTTATTCTTTTAGCTCAAACGAAGAAGTTTCTACCTAATTTTGCTAAAACAACGGGCATTAGCGTAGTCCATCGAATTATTAATTTTGATGTTAACTCCACTATTTCAAGAATAGATTATCACTTTTACTTGTAATATGATAATATAATGATGATGATAATAAAAAATATTTTAATTGATATGTAAGTAAAAATGATAGGAGAAGTTAAGTATTGGTGATTTTAATCAAATAGAACACTACGGTGAATATAGCATGAACATATATTTTTTTGGGATAAGGGTCTGAAAAATACCCCAACTTTGGTCGAATTTGCTGTTGCGATACTAAACTTTCATGATGACATATTACCTCCCTAGATTATTTAATACCGTATTTTAAACATATATATTTTCCCACGTGGACATAAAAGATAATACAAAATTATAAATAGAAATGTATCCACGTGGACGCATATATACATTTAAAATACACTATTATATAGTTCAGGGGTAAAAAATAAGGTATTAAATAGTCTAGGGAGGTAATAGGTCCTCATGAAAGTTTAGAATCGCAACAGCAAATCCGACCAAAGTTGAGGTAGTTTTCAGACCCTTATCCCTAATTTTTTCTTCCTTCTTTATTGGCTATGAATTGTTTTATATATTGTTTCTTTTTTTATATTTATATTGAGTAGGAAATTTTTAAGTATGAATTTTCTGTTATTTTGTGTTCATTTTAATATGAGAAAATGTTATGTCACGCGATACACTCCTTGCTAGCTATATAAAAGTAGATAAGAAAATAGTGATTCATCATAAAATGATCTTCAATAACATTAAAGATTCTTTTTAAAAAATACTTTAAATTTATTCATCTATTTTTTTTATTGAAAATGTTTAATATTTTATATCACGATATAACTTCTATAGGATACTAGATACTTTCATTAGACAACAACTATATGATATGTATGCGGCAGAAAAAAGAAAGACAACAAATTCGGAAAGATACGGTAGAAACATAAAGAAATGAAATATTTTTCACAATAGGTGATGTTGTTCATATATTAACATTAAATTATGCTACTAATTTATATATATACACACACAGAGAATCGGCCAAGCCTAATAATAGACTGACCCTCAAACCTCTATTTAACAATCATTTGTTATAATAATATTTTAATGTAATGACCCGATTTTCTTTAGAACTAATTTTTGATGTTATATTTTTTTGTCTCTATATCATTCTACTTATATTAGTGTTGAATGAAACTATAGAAGTACAATATTCGTAAAATTACATCTTTATGATGATCTTACTCAAATATTAATTGAGTAATAATATTTTGTAAAAGATATATTACGTATAAAAATAAAATATTAAAATAATTATGTCAATCGTTATTAGTGTCATGCACATACTTAATTTTAATTATGAATATTCAAGAGAAAAATTGTACTTAAATGGTGCTCATAATATATGGTCATAACCTCAAGAGGAAAGGATATTGGTGACATTTTTTATATATTATATTTTTTTTCTATTTTGTTGGTTAAATTTATTTTCAAAATTGAGTAAATTAAAAAAACGATACTACTAAAGAAATATGACTTTCTCCCTATATTTAAATTTTGAATGAATTTTGAAATGTTTCAATGATATCTAATCATTTTGGTCTAAAAAATAATTAACTCTATGACAATTTGTATTAATCATTTAAAAACACTTCTCCAATGTTCTTTCAATTAAAATTATTTACTAAAAAACTTTAATTTAGTAATATTAATTCTAATTTTCAATATCGTATACTTTATGATATAATACACACGTGCCGTGAAACTAGTATATATATATATATTATACCTTTATTATATATCTATCTATCTATCTATCGACTTGTATATCCATCTATCTATTTATATTTATACTACCTTAAAATCATGAACTCCATAACTTGAATGTTACATTATTATAATACCCCAACTTAAAATATCCAATTTAATATATCTTTTAACTTTTATATTATATTATATTATATTATATTACATTAGTTTAAATTTTTATCTTATAAAATATATTTAAAGAATATCTACACCTTCTCACATTGAAGTGTTGAAACTTTTCAAGGAGTTGTGACTTTTTCAAAAGGTTGTGAGATTTTCGAAAGGCGGTGACTTTTCCAAAATGTTGTGACTTCTTCGATGAGTTGTGATCTTTCCAAAGGATTGTGACTTTTCAAAAGGCACAATAAGCACATGTTTTTTCTACCTATGTAGGCTATAAATAGAGGAGTTCCCTCAAGTTTTTAAACTACAAATTTTCTAAGTTTTCTTCTTCCTGTTCTTAAAACACCTAATTTAGTACATATTCTATATTTATTTATACAATAATATAAATATAAAATATATTAAAAGAAGACATCATTTGACATTGAAGGATTGTGACTTTTCCAAAGAGTTTTTCCAAAGAATTGTGACTTTTTCGAAGGGTTGTTACTTTTGTAAAGAGTTGTGTCTTTTTCGAAAGAATGTGACTTTTCATAAGGTTGTCACATTTTAAATATGGCTCAATGAATAATTATTGACAATACCCTTTGTTGGCTATAAATAGTGGGATTCTCTCACATATTTAAACCACAAATTTTTCTATTATTCTTCTTATTAACACACTACACATTCTATGTTTCATACTACATATTTTATGCAACTTCATGGACCAATGGTCTAATTTATTGATTATCTCAAAGAAGATGGATAAGTATTAATACCTAAAGTCTTAGCCCAAATCCTACAAAATATTCCATACTATATTTATTTAAAGTATAAAACATAAAAGCAAACACCTTTTCACATTGAAGGATTGTGACTTTTTCAAAGAGTTGTGACTTTTCCATATCGGTCAAACGGCACAAATTTTTGGAGATATGATTAGTACAACGATTCAACTCTCAATAAAATATATTAAAATGTTCAAGTACCTTATCTAGTTGCAGCGGAATTTATTCTCTCTTCGTTGTCTCTTCCTCAATTCTGATTCCATCAAGTATGCTTAAAAAGTTTCAAAACAAAAAACATAAAAGTAATTCAATACGAATTCATATTTATTAATTTTTTCACAGATCATTGAATAGAATACTAACATAAGATGTCGAATAATGTGAGGAAACAAGAAAAAAATATAAAATATATTAAAACCAAACATCTTTAACATTTAAAAATTGTGACTTTTCTGATGTGTTGTGACTCTTTCAAAGAGTTGTGACTTTTCCATATCGGCCAAACTGTAAAACATTTTGGAGATATGATTAATACAACAAAATTTCTACTCTCAAAAAAAAATATTAACATGTACAAGTACCTTATCTAGTTGCGGAGGAAGTTATTCTCTCTATGTTGTCTCTTCCTCCATTTTTATGCCATCAAGTATGCTTAAAAAGTTTTCAAAACAAAAAACACATAAGTAATTCGATATGAATTCATAAAAGACAAAATTTTACATATAATTGAATTGAACTCTAATATAAGATGTCGAACAAACTGATGGAAGAAGAAAAAAGTCCACAAAAAGAAGTAGGTACAAACCATAAAATTGTCATGGTTGTAATCAGTTGTTTAAGAATTGAGCAGTTGAAATAGTGTTTCTTTTGACATGATAAATGGAGGAAAAAACTACTATAAAATTATATTGTGTAATTTTTTGTTTTTTAGATCCAAAGTAGACTTCTAAGGAATTGACGAAGTTCAACAGAAATTAGGGATGAAATTTTCAAGAAGAAGAAGATACAAATACCGGTATGATTTGCTTAGTTTTTATAGGGAACTTTGAAGAGACAATACCGAAGAGATATAAGTGTCTGAAGGGACACAAGAGTTACAAAAGAGGGTTTAAAATTACAATAAAATAGAAGTAAAAAGCTAAAAGTACAAAGAAAAATTTAAAAGTAAATTCGTCAATTCTAAGGGTGCCACGTAGAAGGGCCTAGGATTCTCTTATATATATATATATAAGATTTAGACCCAAAATAGTCATACTAACATTCTAAACAAAAATTCTCGTACTAACATTCTAAACCAAATTCTCACTGCATCAACAAAAAACCAAGGCCGACCCTGGATGCGTCACAATAAATCACATAACCATCGGAACCATCTGGTAGAGTCAAGACATGAGCTTTAGTCAACCTAGTCTTCAATTTTGTGAAGATTTTGTCACACTCATCTTACCACTGACATTTGACCTTTTTCTGAGTCAACTTGGTCAATGTGGAACCTATGGATGAAAATTCTTCAACAAATCTCCTGTTATAACCGGCCAAACCCAAGAAACTTCTGATATGTGTTTGAGAGGTGAGTTTGGGCCAGTGGTGTACTACCTCAATTTTCTGAGAATCCACTTGTATCCCTTTGTTGGATACCACATGACCAAGGAAAGCGACACACTGTAACCAGAATTCATATTTGCTAAACTTAGTGAATAGTTGGCAATCTTTGAGAGTTTGCAGAACATCTCACAGATGAGTCACATGCTCCTCCTCACTCCGAGAATAAATGAGGATATCATAAAAAAATATAATGACAAAAAGGTCCAAAAAATGTTTGAACATCCTGTTCATTAAGTCCATGAAAGTTGTAGGAGCATTTGTTAGTCGAAAAGACATAACTACAAATTCATAATGATCATACCGAGTTCTGAAAGTTATCTTTGGAATGCCACTATCTCTGACTCTAAGCTGATGATAGCCGGAACTAAGGTCTATCATAGAAAAGCAACTAGCACCCTAAAGTTGGTCGAATAACTCATCAATACTAGGGATAGGATATTTGTTCTTGATTGTGACTTTGTTCAACTGTCGATAGTCAATGAACATTTTGAGAGAACCATCTTTCTTTTTCACGAACAACAATGTAGCACCCCATGGAGTGTTACTAGGTTTGATGAAGCCCTTATCTAGAAGGTCTTTCAACTCCTCTTTCAATTCCGTAAGCTCGGCTAGAGCCATTCTATAAGGAGGAATCGAAATAGGCTAGGTATCTGGAAGAAGATCTATTACGAAGTCAATTTCCCTTTCAGGAGGAACTCCAGAAAGATATTCTTGGAATACTTCTGGAAACTCGTTTACTAGTGGACTGACTCAAGAGTTGTGGTTTCGGACAATGAATCCTTAACCCCAACAAGATGATAGATATACCCTTTGGAAATAATTTTTCTTTACCTCAAGGTAAGTGATAAATCAACCTATAGGCACTGAGCTACTACCCTTCCACAAGACTGGCTCATTTGGAAACTGAAATCGAACGGTTCTAGTTCTATAATCGACTGAGGCATAACAAGAATGTAACTGATCCATGCCTAGAATGATATCGAAATCTACCATTTCTAACTCTATGAGGTCTACTGAGGTTACTTTCTGAGAAACTATGACAGGGCAATTTCTATATACCCATCTAGCTATAACTAGGTCACCAACTTGAGTAGAGGCCAAAAAGGGTTCTGATAGAGCTTCTCCATTGAAACTGAAGTTTACTGTGCTATATAGGGTGTTACAAAAGACAATGTAACCCCTGGATCTAACAATGCATGAATATCAAAACAAAAGACTTGCAATGTACTAGTCACCACATTTGGAGAAGTACGGTTACCTGAACCACTCCCTTGTTTCTTAGAGCCCTATTCTAACACCTCGGAACCCAGACATAGAAAATGCAATAAAAAACCAGAAGCACCAGGTGAACCACGACAAGTTCACAGACCGTGAAAGGGACCATGGTCCGTCGAACTGTCCGTGGACTCACACCCTAGCCTAGAAGTGGTGGACCATGGGACACTTCACGGGCCATGGACCACCACACGAGCCTTACTGGTGCTCATTGAAGTTGAATTGAAACCACCGATCTCAGACATTAGACCACGGGGCCCTTCACGGGCCGTGATATCGATGATTAGTTGTGGTGGCTTTCCTAAAGTTGGACTAGTGCAGCCCCTAACCCAAGTGAAGGACTACGAGGACCTTCATGGTCCATGATCCTTCACACGGTCCTTGTAGTGGACCATAGTAGAGAGGTCCAAAGTCAGAAGCTACTGTCCAAGGACCACACTAGATTCCACTGTACGCGGTCCCTTTGACAGCCAGTCATAGGGGCCGTGGTCAGCCCATCAAACTTTTTAAGTTGGGTCATTTCGGTGTTTTCCCCTATGCGTTGGACACCTAAACTACGTGGTTTAACCCCAAAACAACGTGGTTTTGGTCAATATTAGCCTTGTAAACAAATAAGAACCTAACCTAATCAATTATTCACTGAAATCAAGCGAAAATTAGAGTTCAACAAATCAGAGAGAAAGTCGAGCAGCCGTCCAAGAACAGGCAGCAAGGTTTCTTCAGTCCAGCCTCAAAATCAAAAGATTTCTCCGTGAATTTCTTGACCAGGCGTGTGGGATTTCACTAGTGGATTCCTTTCACCCATTAAGTCCCTAGATTTCAGTCAGAATCTTAATTCCCTTAATATTTTCTAGACCTAGGGTTTCTTGAATGTTAGAAATTGTTCGGTTTTTGTTGTTAGATGATCCAAATTAGATTATCATGTTATTGCTGAGTTTCTTGTATGATATTCAGAACCTTAGCTATGTAATTCTTTTAGTTCATAAATTACACATGCTAGGTCAGTTATTTCAGATATACATGCTTCAGTTTACGAATGTCACATTATTAGCTATAATTGTTCCATTCTTTGAGTTAGTATGTCAGTAATTGAGCTATCCAGTACTTCACAATTCAGTCATAATATTGCTTATATATACATTCTAATTGGGAGTAGCTTAATAACGAGTGGACTAGGGTTCAATGTACCTGAATAGTCCCAGGACTACGTGTCCCCATAGGTTTATAAGTCCTCTATGTAGGCATTAAATTTTAGTGCTCACGCCAGTCATGCATCTATACCTCCGGCATTGTATATTGGGTCCTCTCGATGGGGCATATACATCGGACTCCAAATTTAGCTCATGTGGTTTTATGTCGATTATTAGTAACTCCCTTATAGTCAAATTCTATTGCATTGACCATCTTATCAGTTACTGTCACGCCCCAAGCTACCCCCAAGACGCGGACACGGGACCTAGGACCACAAGTGATCCCAAGCTAACCCTGCTGGCATGTTAATGAGCATACTAAAGATAATAATAACTGATGCGGAAGCTAAATCATAAAGTAAGTCTGAAATGATGGGGAATACCAATATACTATATCTGAGACATATGAAAACTGATGAGTTTAATACAAAGAAGATATTAACTCGACACTAAACTAAATCTAACTATGTCTGAAATAAGACTCTAAACTGACTAGAAATGTTGGGACATGCCCCAACTAGATCTAGCAAAACTGAAACTGAAGACAAAAATCGATAAAGATAAACATGTCACTAGTCCTCGAAGAATGAGGACTCACCACTGATGCTACTGAACTGAAGATCGGGAATCGATCTAAGCGTGATCTGGATGCTGAGAACCTGAACCTTCATCATGAGAAGATGTAGCGCACGTATGCGTCACTACTTGAAAGGTACTGAGCATGCAGGATAGAGTAAAGCTAAAAGAACATATAACTGAACAAAGCAATAAAGCAATGATATAATCTGAACATGATATAGATACTGAAAAATACTGAATACTGAGCTAACTGATACAATGACCAAATTTATAACATGCTGAGACTGAATACTGACTGTACTGAAATATG